>CM060662.1:37263169-37315669 GCA_030686955.1 Odontamblyopus rebecca
GCCCCGCCCCCGAGCCCCCGACGAGACACACAGGAACAAAACTCACACCACACACTCCACAGCAGCAGGGACGAACGCGTTTCACTTGGATAAGATCAACATTTTATACAGTTTGCAACAGATTTTGTAAATGGAGGTTGTAGTCGACGAAAGAAATCCTCTATTTACGCTTACGTCTCAAACCAGGAAGACGTCTGGAAACATGCAACGACAAATTCCGGTGTAGTTCCCAACTCTGGGCTCAAGCGACTGAAGTAAATGGGATTCATTGATAAAATAAAGACTGCAAACGACGGATTAGGGACGGGCATTCGACTACATTTTCTTAATCGATCGTCGGGGAAATTGATGATTAATCATTGTTTTTATATTAAAATTATCATTATTATTGCTATTACTAATCTGCATGAATAAACTCAACTTTACAACATATAAAGAGGGTGACCAGACATCCCTTTTCACCCGGGACAGTCCCAGTTTTGAGCCCTGTGTCCCCTGTTTTATCCAAGAAATGTCCCTATTTTTGACCAATCTGACACCTGCCAACAGTAAAAAGAGGCATACGTTGTCATTTGTTTAGGTAAAAAATAGAAAAGCTGCTTAAAAATGACCAAAAGACAAAGAAAATGTGACTATAGTGACACATGTTTGTCGTGAATGGGCCGAGCGCAGAATAATTGCCCTTAATTACGCACTTGTTTCTCAATTTTATTTTTACCAACCACCACAAACCGGGGATGTCCCAGTTTTTTATGTGGAAATTCTGGTCACTGTAGGAATAAACTATAACCCCTACAGAGCCTCATCAGTGTGAGATGAGAATGTGTTTAATGCAGCTTTAAACATTTGTTTACGTTTTACAGAAACAAAACTTAAAACCACATGGCTCATTTGCATAAACTGTAAGCGCTGAAAAAAAGCGACTCAGTGGAATATGAGCGTTCTCCCTGTGACAGGATGTTCTGCTGATGCTGAGTCTGTTCTGTGCGTATGTCGCGTTGGAGATGTTCATGTTTTCAGAGATCGTACGTGTGCAGGTTTAGTGAAGCTCTTTATTTCACTTTATTTATGTCAGTCACTTTATTTATTTTGGCTTCTGTTGTGTTGAAAAGACTGAAAAGTGTTTTGTCTTTTGGACTCGTGCACCCGACTGTTCCAGTAACCGGGACACTGTGTAAACATGCACCAGGACCAAACCGGGAAACTCCAAAAACCCGATCGTTCCTGGGACACTGATGCAGATAAACGCACTCTGAGGAATATAGGGATCTCCAAGGAGCCAGAGCCGAGACGTGGGACTGTGAGGCTCCAGAGTTTGTGCCGTGAGACGCAGCCTCGACTCACAAACACCTACGTTCAGTCTGTCGATTAAAAATGAACGTGATCGACGCAATTCTTAACGATCAACTAGTCGGCTAATCCCTAATAATGACATAAAACAAATCTGCATTTTAGCAATAATCATTTGAGCTGAACCCCGTCTGTAATAATTAATACTGTCCTGTCGAATGTTGTGGTGTCATCTGAAACCCAGCGATGCTCTTACATCCACATAAAGACATAAACAAGGTACTGAAAAATGAGCTGGATTGAGTATCAGCGCTGATTTCTGACACTTATGTTGTTTCGGTGCGTCCTTGTACAAAAGTAAACATAATTTGCAGCACATTTCACAGGTAAAATCTCAAAATGCGGCACAATAAAGACTGAAATAAAAAAAAAAACAGTTCAAATGTGGTCACAGAACAAGTCCAAATCTGCTTTTAAACCAACTCCACCTGAGCTGAACCCGGCTCACAAAGGAGGTAAACTAACTCCGGCTCCTGACCTCGGCGGACCTGCGACCTCCGGGTTCGAATGGAGCTCCAAACATCTCCTGAATGTCTGAGGCGAACGCAGCGCCGCGAAAAAGTAGGTCAGAGCCTCAAAATGAAAGTGAAACCGCGGCGACGTGACATGATTTCACAACGTTTGTGGTCAAAATCTGCCACTTGTTTTACTCCACTGCCTCGCCTTAAACTTCTATCTCCAGTCATGTGTCAGATCTGTGGAGAGGCGTGTTTTGGACCAATATAAAAGCTGTTTTTCAATTAATACCAACTACATTTTCGTTTAATGCTGCAAATTTCTCTGATCTGGCCGAGATTTTAAAGCTTCTATCGGGTTATTCATCTTGTTTGCAGATTTATTATCGACTTACTAGACCAGAGACGCTCCATTCTCGTCTAGAGGTCGTTTATTTTAAGAGACCTTGTAAAAAGTGAAGCGATCTTGCTGCATGGACAGATCATTTCACCTCTTTTAAGGCATTTTCTGATAGATTTAAGTGTTTATATCTGAAGTTTTGGCCAAGCTTTTTTGCAGAGTACAGTGGAACACTTTGAGCACAACGATAAAACCTCCATAAAAACAAGCAGCTGGCAGAGGGCTCCACCAGAAATGTTACACAGTGCAGCTTTACCAGCACTGTGATTCATCTTTTATTATTAAAAAGTCCAATCCTGTGAGCTTTAAATCATGTTATAATGTTGTTCCCTCCTCAGAAACAGGAGGGAACTGAGTGAGTGACTCTTTATAATTCGTCTTTCTACATCTCCAAAGCTCAAAACGCTCTGTTCCACCTCGTGATGTCATGCAGGGCAGTAGTTTTCAAGATAAAAAGCTCCTTATACCTTTAGTTCAGCCGGAATTGGCGATTCCAGGACGGAAATCGCTAAATTGATTCTAGTGAAGGTGCGTGGAGTTTAAAAACAGAGTGGAGCGCATCTTTTTTTTACCCGCATGACATAATTTTCTGTAATAATGTCATATCAGCCACTCAGAATGCCAATTTTTCCTTTCTTTTTTTAATAATAAAATTCAGAAACAGACTTTAAAGGTCTTGTACCGGATTGTTCCCCCGTGTATTTCAGTAAAATGTTGCTCGAGTATAAATCTTTCGTATTTATCAGCAGCTTTTGAAGTCACAATACGTCCGCTGTGTTTTATCTACATTTAATGGTTTGATAATCAGGAGGTGTGCATCAGCATGCTAGTTGCTGCTCTACCGTCACGGCAAAACCTCTAAAGACGTCCAGAAGAATTCACAAAATACTGAAATCTGAATCACTTTGAGATTAAAAACCTCTTTTTCAAGGGAGCCGTGGCCAAGAGTCGGTAAAAACACATTTAAAACACACTTAAAATGACATAAAAATTACAATAAATGAATTAAAACGAGTGCAAATCGTTTTTTCAGAACATGTTTGTACAGATCACAACAGTTTTTAAAATTCAGACTAAGATTTTGTTCTGTTCAAATTGAGATTTTGTTTTCGCTTTTACGAACCACTGAAGTGAAACTACGCGCGAGGACGACCTGTGAACTACCACCTGACGACATCACGCAGTGGGGCTTTCTGGGAGTTTCTTAAGTTTGAATGAAACAGTTTTACAACACTGGAAACGCACGCAGGAAACGCACGCGGAGAACACAAGATTTTACAACGGGGGCGAGTTTTTGGCAACGGCAACAAAGAAATATGTGATTTATAAGATCATAACAAGAGCTTTAAAACCCTGTGAGGTGTGGAAAAGATTTTTTTTTTCAAATTTTCTGCCAAATCGAAATCGGATTTGCGATTTATGTCAACAAAAGTATTCATTTTAACAATTTCAAAAGCGTTATAATGTGAGAGAAGACTGAAATCTGCCTACACAGTGGCTTTTTCTCTCCACTCGTTTCCACAATTTAGACGTATGTACGAGTATAAGTACGAGTATAAACCCTTTCAAATCTCAGGTCATCAGAATGTTTAAAATTGTGGACTGGAGACAAAACAAAGCTAACATAATATTTTTACTGTGATTAACTAACCAGCAGACCTAAACGCTGATGGATTTATGACATTAAAACTCCAAAAAAGCAACGATTTTGAACTTTCAAGCTACAAATCTTGATGGATGGACGGAAAAAATAAAGTTTTCTAACCTTAAAATAGTCGTTAAGCTCCACAAAAAGTATCATTTAGGACGAAATGTGTAATTTATCTGTAGTTGAAGTGAAAAACTGTTGCTGGGCTCAACATTTCTGCACAGTTTAGTCCAGTAAAACCTCAAAATGTGGATTTTGCCTTTGTAAACTGGGCTCTGAAATCCCTCACGTGTATCTGAGTGGTTTTTATTTTCCAAATTGTCCGTGATTTTTCATAATTTGTGATATTGTGAAATGAATCCTAGTTTCCCCCAAGAAAGTCACGTTTATTTTTCACTTCGCTTTTGCCTCCAGCTGCTCCATTCGGGAATTTAGGATCTTTTTGTTGACGATTTTCCAAAGAATCAGTATGTACGAGTATGAGCACGAGTACGAGTATGTGGACAAGTACGAGTATGAGCACGAGTACGAGTATGTGGACAAGTACGAGAATGTGGACAAGTACATGCACGAGTACGTGGACAAGTACATGCACGAGTACGAGTATGTGGACAAGTACATGCACGAGTACGAGGACAAGTACATGCACGAGTACGAGTACGTGGACAAGTACATGCACGAGTACGAGGACAAGTACATGCACGAGTACGAGTACGTGGACAAGTACATGCACGAGTACGAGGACAAGTACATGCACGAGTATGAGTACGTGGACAAGTACATGCACGAGTACGAGTATGTTGACAAGTACATGCAGTGCAGTATGTGGACAAGTACATGCACGATGCAGTATGTGGACAAGTACACGCACGAGTACGAGTATGTGGACAAGTACATGCACGAGTACGAGTATGTGGACAAGTACGAGAATGTGGACAAGTACACGCACCAGTGCGAGTATGTGGACAAGTACCTGCACGAGTACGAGTAAGTGGACTAGTACGAGAATGTGGACAAGTACATGCACGAGTACGAGTATGTGGACAAGTACATGCATGAGTACGAGTATGTGGACAAGTACGAGTATGAGCACGAGTACGAGTATGTGGACAAGTACGAGTATGAGCACGAGTACGAGTATGTGGACAAGTACGAGAATGTGGACAAGTACATGCACGAGTACGTGGACAAGTACATGCACGAGTACGAGTATGTGGACAAGTACATGCACGAGTACGAGGACAAGTACATGCACGAGTACGAGTATGTGGACAAGTACATGCACGAGTACGAGGACAAGTACATGCACGAGTACGAGTACGTGGACAAGTACATGCACGAGTACGAGGACAAGTACATGCACGAGTATGAGTACGTGGACAAGTACATGCACGAGTACGAGTATGTTGACAAGTACATGCACGAGTACGAGTATGTGGACAAGTACATGCACGAGTACGAGTATGTGGACAAGTACACGCACGAGTACGAGTATGTGGACAAGTACATGCACGAGTACGAGTATGTGGACAAGTACGAGAATGTGGACAAGTACATGCACGAGTACGAGTATGTGGACAAGTACACGCACCAGTACGAGTATGTGGACAAGTACACGCACGAGTACGAGTATGTGGACAAGTACGAGAATGTGGACAAGTACATGCACGAGTACGAGTATGTGGACAAGTACATGCATGAGTATGAGTATGTGGACAAGTACATGCACGAGTACGAGTATGTGGACAAGTACACGCATGAGTATGTGGACAAGTACATGCACGAGTACGAGTACGTGGACAAGTATATGCACGAGTACAAGTATGTGGATAAGTACATGCACGAGTACGAGTATGTGGACAAGTACACGCACAAGTATGTGGACAAGTACATGCACGAGTACGAGTACGTGGACAAGTACATGCACGAGTACGAGTATGTGGACAAGTACACGCATGAGTATGTGGACAAGTACATGCACGAGTACGAGTATGTGGACAAGTACATGCACGAGTACGAGTATGTGGACAAGTACACGCACAAGTATGTGGACAAGTACATGCACGAGTACGAGTACGTGGACAAGTACATGCACGAGTACGAGTACGTGGACAAGTACATGCACGAGTACAAGTATGTGGATAAGTACATGCACGAGTACGAGTATGTGGACAAGCACATGCACGAGTACGAGTATGTGGATAAGTACATGCACGAGTACGAGTATGTGGACAAGTACGTGCACGAGTACGAGTATGTGGACAAGTACGTGCACGAGTACGAGTATGTGGACAAGTACATGCACGAGTACGAGTATGTGGACAAGTACACGCACGAGTATGTGGACAAGTACATGCACGAGTACGAGTACGTGGACAAGTACATGCACGAGTACGAGTACGTGGACAAGTACATGCACGAGTACGAGTATGTGGACAAGTACATGCACGAGTACGAGTATGTGGATAAGTACATGCACGAGTACGAGTATGTGGACAAGTACACGCACGAGTACGAGTATGTGGACAAGTACATGCACGAGTACGAGTACGTGGACAAGTACATGCACGAGTACGAGTATGTGGACAAGTACATGCACGAGTACGAGTACGTGGACAAGTACATGCACGAGTACGAGTACGTGGACAAGTACATGCACGAGTACGAGTATGTGGACAAGTACATGCACGAGTACGAGTACGTGTTGTGTAAAGTGTAGGAGGAGTCAGACTTCACTGAATCAGACTTTTTCGAGTAAAGAGCGAGTCAGAGGCAGCTGCTCCTGAGTCACAAACAGAAACATGCCACAGGCCCCACCCCTGCATTCCTCTGCCTCTGCTCCACAATACTACAACTACTACGACTACTATGAGTACTATGACTACTATGACTACTACAGGACCCGGGCTAGTCCTTCTACTGCAACTACTATTGTATTATTATTACCACTACAACTGCTATTAATACCCCTACTATTACTATCATTACTACTACCGCTGGGCCCCTGGTAATACGTACTTTTACCTCTACAACTACATTAAAAATTACTTTATTTTCCTGTACTTCACTCGTAGTACTCCTGTGATTACGTCACTGAGCGTAAACACCAAAGGTCACACCTCTGCTCATTGTTTACAAGTTCCTACTGTTATTCTGACCACTGTGACTACAGTCTAATATTACACGCTGAAACGTAATGTCATGTCAGTGCTTTTCTTTTTTTAAAAATACAATTTGAAGACTTTAAAGTCTGTTTTCAATCAGAATCAGAATCTGAATCAGAATTACTTTTATTCATCCTCGAGGGGAAATTAACAAAGAAAATTTCCCCTGGGGGATGAATAAAAGTAATTCTGATTCTGATTCTGATTGAAGACAGAGTTTAAAGCCTTGTGCAGGTTGTTCCAAAACATTTGACATCATTTCACAGAACAGTCATTTGGGTAATTATTTTTGAAATAACCCAATTTTTTCACAAAATGTGCAGAAACAGATCGAGTATCACACCGCGGCCTTGTGTAGTCACTAAAGAGTCTTTTTACTGATGACTTGGTTGATCTTAATTGTGGCTTGTGCAAACTTGAGCCTTAATCGATGCCACATGGTCGACATTTAATCTGTGAACATCTACAGTGTTTAACCTGCACAAATCTTTCCGTCTACGCTGATATATCGACGTCACAAAATCGATTTTTAATATTAATCGTAGGATCAGTCTGAGTGAACAGGTTATTCCTGTTTTCTGCAGGACCAGAACGTGGCTTCTGCTCAGTAGTTTCCTTGTTCGTTGTTTCCTTTAAGTTTGCGTCCTTCTTGCCTTGATAGTTGTGGATAAATTCAGAATATGTTCTTTGTCGACCTTGTTTTATTTACTTTTTTATTTTGATTTGTTTATTTGATTGGAACAGCGCAGGTTCATGAACAGACAGGACAAAGTGCGTGAATGTAAACACGCCGGATTGTAGCCAAAAGGCTCGTTTCCATCCGCAGTCCCGAGGGTCACAGGGGTCAGAAATACATTTAGTAAAACAGTCACATTTACATTAAACAATGATCAGACCCTATGTACGACGTTCCACACTCACCAACTGCACAATCGTACAGAAAACCACACAGTTCAGACTCACTTTTACACAAAAAACTCCATTAAAATTCACTCAGCTCAGTGTCCAAACTCCACAGGCAACGGACAACACAAAAAAATCCAGTCGGTCTTAAAAGGTCCATAAGAAATCTACAATATCGTCAGGATTTATGAAGCTGGGCAAAAATATGCGACGCTTTTCCACAGGGATTTTGCCGTAAAGAAAAAAAAGCACTGACCGGAAGTAGCGCGACTCAACATGGCGGCACTTCCTCCTGTCGTCGTGATAATCGTTTATATTAAATCTTGATCTGTTTTTTTTTTACATTCTGTGAAAATTTGAGATTATTTCAACAAAAAAATGCGAAAATGATGTCAAATGTTTTAGGACACCCTGTATATCATATTCATAAGCAGCTCTTGAGGTCAGAATAAGTCCACCGTGTTCCGCCTGCGTCTTGTCATAAAGCGTTTCACTGTCCGGTGATCAGGAGGTGTGCGTCAGCATGCCAGTCGTCGCTCGCCTCAGACGTCTGCACGCGGCTGTGAAAGTTGTGAAAAGCTCGTGCGGTGTTGGTAAACGCGGCTCACGGCGAGTCTCGGGTTTGTCTTTGGACGTTTCGCCTGAATTAACCTCTGACCCTGAAACACGACTCCGCTCCGGAGGGAAACACGAGCCCAGAGCCGCTGCCAACGCTGACGACAAACAGGACGACGACAAAGCCCGAGGAAATATATGAACCACTGGAGTCAAACTGTGCGAGGAAAAGGAGCTCATGGACGACCACCTGATGACATCACGCAGTGGGGCTTTCTGGGAGTTTCTAGAGAGAGTTTCTTGAATGAAAAGGTTTTTTACGACACGAGATTTTACAACCAGGACGAGTTTTTGGCAACGGCAACAAATAATATGTGATTTATAAGATCATGAAAAGAACTTTAAATCCCTGCGAGGAATCGTGGAAAATATTTCATTCAAATTTTCGGCCAAAACAAGATCAGATTTGTGATTTATGTAAACAAAGGATTTATTTGAACAGGTTCAGGAGTGTTATTTAAGAGAAGAATGAAAACTGAACGGATAAACTCATCTAAAAGTCCCATGGATTTCAGAACGTGTTTGTAGAGGTTTAAATGTATTTCCTGTATGTCGTGTATTTCCTGTATGTCGTGTATTTCCTGTATGTCGTGTATTTTCTGTATGTCGTGTACTTCCTGTATGTCGTGTATTTTCTGTATGTCGTGTTTTGTGTATTTCCTGTATGTCGTGTTTTGTGTATTGTCTGTATGTCGTGTATTTCCTGTATGTCGTGTTTTGTGTACTTCCTGTATGTCGTGTATTTCCTGTATGTCATGTTTTGTGTATTTCCTGTATGTCGTGTTTTGTGTACTTCCTGTATGTCGTGTATTTCCTGTATGTCGTGTACTTCCTGTATGTCGTGTTTTGCAATTCCGGGTCATTTTGTGATTATTTCTGCAGCCGTAGCAACACCTCTGTCTTGTCCACTGTCTGTGTGATGTGTTTTGTGTCCATGTTGTGTATTTTCTGTTTGTTTTGTATTATCTGCATATTGTGTGTTGTCTGTGTGTTGTGTATCGTATGTTGCGTGTTGTATGTAGCGCACTGGTTGCTGTATATGTTGTGTGTTGTGTATATGTTGTGTGTTGTGTATATGTTGTGTGTTGTGTATATGTTGTGTGTTGTAGTGCACTGGTCCCTGTGTTTTGTGCGTTGTATTTGTGTTGTGTACTGTATATTGTGTGTATGTTGTTTGTTGTGTGTAGTGCACTGGTCCTGTATGTTGTGTGTTCCCTTTATGTTGTGCATTGTGTGAATATTGTGTATTGCCTGTATGTTGTGTGTATGTTGTGTGTTGCATGTAGTGCACTAGTCCCTGTGTGTTGTGTATTGTGTGTATTGTTTGTACGCTGCGTGTTGTATGTAATGCACTTGCACCTGTGTATTGTGTAGATGTTGTATGTAATGCCCTGGTCCCTGTATGTTGTGTATTCCACATATTGTGTGTATTATCTGTATTGTGTGTATGCTGTGAGTTGTATGCATGTTGTGTATTGTTTGTATGTTGTGTGTTGTCTCTGTGTGGTGTGCACTGCACGTGTGTTATGTGTTGTATACTGTATGCATTGTGTGTTGTATGTAACACACTTGCGCCTGTGTATTGTATATTGTGTGTATGTTGTGTGTCGTGCACTGGTCCCTGTATGTTGTGTGTTCTTTGTGTGTTGTGTGCAATATGTAGTGCACTAGTCCCTGTGTGTTGTGTGGCGTATGTTGTGTGTAGTACTCTAGTCCCTGTATATTATATGTATATTGTATGTTGTGTGTATGTTGTGTGTATATGGTGTGTGTTGTGTGTGCGTTGAGTTCCTGGTGTGCGTTGTATGTATATTTTGTGTATATCGAGTGTATATTGTGTGCTGTATGTGTGTTGTATGTATATTTTGTGTGTGTTGTGTGTATGTTGTGTGTATATTGTATATTATATGTGTGTGTTGAGTTCCTGGTGTGCGTTGTATGTATATTTTGTGTATATTGAGTGTATATTGTGTGTATGGTGTGTGTTGTATGTATATTTTGTGTGTGTTGTGTGTATATTGTGTGTATATTGTATATTATGTGTGTGTGTTGTGTGTGTGTTGAGTTCCTGTTGTGCGTTGTTGGTGCAGAGGGAAACTGCAGTCGTGTTCTGATCCTGTAACCGGAGCCTCTGCTTTCCACGTGAACCCTCCTCCTCCTCTCCTCCTCCTTTCCTCTCTCTCTTCCTCCACTCCTCCTCCTTTCCTCTCTCTCTTCCTCCACTCCTCCTCTCTTCCTTCTTTCCTCTTTCTCTTCTTCCTCTCCTTCCTCTGGCCCATTTCCCTCTTTCCCTCCCTCCTTTTTGTCTCCTTTCTCCCTTTTCTCTCACCTCTCCCCCACCTCCTTCTGTTTCCCAATCTCTCTCCTTTCTCCTTGCTCTCCTCCTTCTTTCTGTCCATCGCTCTTCATCCCTCCTTTTCTCCCTCCCTCCTCCCCTCTCCTTTCCTCCCTCATTTTCCTCTCCTCTCTGTCCCAACGCCTCCTTCTCTCTCTCCCTTCTCCTCCTCTTCTCTTTACTCTCTCTCTCTTGCTCTCTCTCCATTCCCTGATCTTTCCTGCTTCCCTCCTTCCTTCTTTCTCTCCTCCCCTCTGCCTTCTCCCTTTCTCTCTCTCCTCTTTCTCCTCCTCCTCTCCTCTCTCTCTTCTTCCTCTGGCCCACCCTCCTGCTCTCTTTCCCTCTTTCTTCCCTCCTTCTTGTCTCCTCTCTCTCCCCCTTATCTCCCTCAGTCTCTCCCTCCTCCTCCTCCTCCTCTCCGCGCTCTCCTCCCTTCTTTCCTTCTTTCACCCCGTCCCTCTCTTTTTCTCTCCTCTCTCTCTCTCCCTCCATACCCCTCTGTCCCTCCCCTGATTCTCTCTCTCTCCCTTATTTCCTTTCTCACTCCTCTCTCCATCCCTCCCTCCTCCTCTTTTCTTTATCGCCCGTCTCTGCTCCCCTCTTTCCTTCTCTCCTTCTCTCTCCTCTTTCCTTCCCTCCCTCCTCCTCCTCCCCTCTTTCTCCCCTCTTTCTCGCTGTTTCAGGTCTCTCTGTCTCTCTCTCTTTAACACAGTGGAGCACTTCCTGTATCACCGTATGACATCACAAGGTGGAACAGGGTGTTTTCTGTCCGAGAGAAGAACTGTTTGTGTGTTTAAACACGAGTGAATGAAAAAAACAACAACACAGCTCCAGGTCTGAGGAGGAAACGACAGAACAGAACATTCTACTTCCTGTTTTGGGCAACACTGATTTTTGGACTTTTTCCATTCACAAGATTTAATATTTTGTTCACATTTGTCCCGGTTTGGCTTTGGTTTGAGCAAAGTTTAGTCCCAGTGTAGTCAGGGTCCAGTCCTTTTCTAATAGCCTTGTTTTAGTCCTGGTTTAGTCCTGGTTTAGTCCTGGTTTAGTCCCGGTTAAGTCCCGGTTTAGTCCTGGTTTAGTCCCGGTTTAGTACTGGTTTAGTCCTGGTTTAGTCATATTTCAGTACCATTTGAGCAGAGTTTAGTCTTAATGCAGATGGGGTTCAGTCCTTTTCTTATAATCCTGGTATAATCCTAGTTTAGTCCTGGTTTAGTCCTGGTTTAGTCCTGATTTAATATTGGTTTAGTCTCGGTTTAGTCTTGGTTTAGCCCTGGTTTAGTCCCATTTAGTCCAATTTGAACAGATGTAGATGGGGTTCAGTCCTTTTTTTTTAGCCCTGGTTTAGTCCTGATTTAGTCCTGATTTAGTCCTGATTAGGCGAGGTTCAGTCCTCTTCTAATAGTCCTGTTTTAGTCCTGGTTTAGCCCTGGTTTAGTTCTGGTTTAGTCCTGGTTTAGTTCTGGTTTAGCCCTGGTTTAGTCCTGGTTTAGTCTTGGTTTAGTCCTAGTTTAGTTCTGGTTTAGTCCTAGTTTAGCCCTGGTTTAGTCCCATTTTCGTCCCATTTTAGTCCCATTTGTGCAGAGTTTAGTCCTGATGTGGATGGGGTTCAGTCCTTTTCTTATAGTCTTGGTTTAGTCCTGGTTTAGTCCTTCTTGCTCCTGTTTTAGTACTAGTTTAGTCTTGGTTTAGTCCTGGTTTAGTCCCAGTTTAGTCTCATTTTAGTCCCATTTGAGAAGAGTTTTGTCCTGATGTAGTTGGGGTTCAGTCCCTTTCGTATAGTCCTGGTTTAGTCCCATTTGAGCAGAGTTTAGTCCTAATGCAGATGTGGTTCAGTCCTTTTCTTACAGTCCTGGTTTAGTCCCATCTTAGTCCTAATTTCCGTAGAGTTTGTGCAAGTCTGAACTCGCCCTAAATTGTTAATCACTATGGCAACAGTCCTAATTTTTCCTCATTCTGAAGGGAAATTTGACTCGTCCTTCCCTGCAGTTATCGGGTAAAATCCAGAGGCGAGTAGTAAAAAAAAAAAAAAAAAAATTTACAAAATACAATTACATCAAAATAGTATCGCTCAAGTTAAAGTACAAAGTAATTACACCGGTAAGAGTAAAATATGGAAGGTAATTTGTTTAATTCGATTTTGAACTTTTTAACTCTGCAAAAACACGTTTGAATTATTTGTATTCTGAATTTTAGTCCCTTAAAATTTTAGATCTACTTTTTCACTATGTTTCAAATTCCAAATAAAACTTGCACCTTGTAAATATTCAGCACAGATATTTTCTCAAATTCAACAATGAAAATTCAGAGTGTAAAAAAAATCCTGCGAATTTTACACTGAATTTTAAGGGCTTGAAAATATTTGTGCTGAATATTTAAAAAGGTGTTGTTTTTTATACTGAATTTTAAACACTTTGAAAATACACATACATAAATAATGTGATTTCATGAAATGACATTCAGAATATTTTTTTTTTTTTCCACAATTAAAAAACCTTAAAAGTGAGAAATTCAGCAGGATTTAAAATTCAAAATCTGATTGAATAAATTATCTTCCATATTTTACTCTTACTGGTGTAATTTCTTGGATTTTGTACTTCAACTTCAGTTATTTTGACATAACTGATGTAAAATTCAGAATAAAAATAACTGAAACATGTTTTTCCAGAGTTAAAAAATTCAAAACGCAAAATTAAAATTAAAAATCTGATAAAACAAATGCAAAAAGTCTCAAAAGTAAACATGAGTAAATAAATGCAAGTGATTCATTTAATGCTACACCATGAAATATTCCATGAAAAGCAGCATCTCCATGGAAACAAGCAGGCAGCGGACCTTCACAACAAAAGTTACGTAGTGCATCTTGAAAGCGGCGACGCCAGAAACCCGAATGTTCAGATCCTGAGCCGGTTTTTGGGTCACACCTTGTTGCCATATCAACAGCCTCGTCTTTGTACTGACGAACCTCTTGCGCGTCTGTGCCGTACGTGACTAACCCTCCGGGCGTTTGCGGTGAGTTTGTGGTGCGTTTGCGGTGCGTTTGCGGTGCGTTTGCGGTGCGTTCGTGGTGCGTTTGCGGTGCGTTTGTGGTGCGTTTGTGGTGCGTTTGCGGTGCGTTTGCGGTGCGTTCGTGGTGCCTTTGCAGTGAGTTTGTGGTGTGTTTGTGGTACGTTTGTGGTGCGTTTGCGGTGAGTTTGCGGTGAGTTTGTGGTGCATTTGCGGTGAGTTTGCGGTACGTTTGCGGTGAGTTTGCGGTACGTTTGTGGTGCGTTTGTGGTGCGTTTGTGGTGCGTTTGTGGTGCATTTGCGGTGAGTTTGTGGTGCATTTGCTGGGCGTTTGTGCTGTGTTGGGGGTTTGTGGTGCGTTCGTGGTGCGTTCGTGGTGCGTTCGTGGTGCGTTCGAGTCCAGACTGGTGTAGTCACCGCTCGAGCTCTCGTCTCTTTAAGGCTATAAATAAAAAGGAGACGAGTGAAGGCAGATTTGGGTCAACGCCGGTGCAAATCCTATTCATCTATTCCTCCTCCAAGTCTCTCTCTTTCTCTCTCTATTCATCTATTCCTCCTCTAGCTCTATCTCTTTATCTATTCCTCTTCTAACTCTCTGTCTCTCTCTCTATTCCTCCTATAGTTACATCTACGTTTCCGCCGAGAGAATGGGACGTTCGAGCCAGCACTCTTGCCTTCAATGCAAAATTTTGGAAAAAAAACTTCGCTAATCGGCAAACAAAGTCCTGCAGTAAAGTCAATAACAACGTTCGACACCTAAACTGAGCTGGGCCTAGTAGTTTTTAAGAGAATCGCTTTTAAAATGATGCCAGATTTGCGAGCGAATGAGGCCGGGTCGGATGGATGGAGGGAGTGAACGGAGAGGCCGGGGGAGCGGTGCAGGGTGACGGCACGTGACCGCGGAGCGTTCGGGGGCGTGCGCCGTGCGGGAATTTCAACGCTTCGCCATCGCCGGGGTTCAAAATAGACGGGATTCGGGGTATTTCCGGGCGGCAAAGACATAATATAGAGCTGCAACTTGATATTTTTCACATTTGTCGCGGTTTAGTCTAAATTCGGGTCCGTCGCCTTCTTGTTTCTATGGAAATATCATTTTTCTGCCTCGAATATTCCACAGTGTGACATTAAACAGCTCTATACTTTACATTTATTCAATTACAGGTGGGTTTATAGCTCAGAAATACCAAGAAAAACAGGTACTGTGGCTGTGAGCGGCGTCGCCTCTCCACAGATCTGACCTGGAACTTGGTCTGGTTTGGTCTCCATGAAGATAGAAAAGTTTATTTTTGTTTTTATTCTTTATTTTTTTAAGCTTTAAGAAAACATTTTCTATATAAATCATGTGTACACATAAAATAGAATAAGAAAATGACAAAAAATGAAAATAACATGAATATAAAAAATACAAATAGCTAATATAGCAAAAAAAAACAACAATAATAATTTTGTAATTTCCTGTCATTCTTAAAAAAATAGAAAGTTTTAAAGCCGTACTGCGGAACATTCCAGACAAAGCAATAACTAGGGCTGGGTATCATTAAGACGTTGCCGATACGATACAAACCTCCATACAGCGCAGTTTCCATTCGATACGATATATTTCAAATCGATTTGATATAAAAATAAAGGTTAAATCGTGGCTGTGATACTGAAAGTCTTTGTTAAACCACTTTTTGTGCAAAGTTAATATGAAAAGTTTTATTTAGTGTATAATTGTCCTTAATGTAACTTTGTTTTTGCTGTTAAATCTGTGGGAATGAGCATTTTTGCTATAATCTGGCATATTTACACTGCAGTGTTATAGATATTCACTAATATGCACTGTCCCTATTAAATAAAAAAATAAAAAAAACACCTCAAACTGTGAAAATGTCAAATGTGTCGCATAAACAAGTTTCCTTTCTCAAAACAAGCAACAAAACTGCAGCACTGCAACAAAATAATTCAGTAAAATACACAAAAAACACTATATAATACTTATATATCGACATATGTGATGATACCAATACTGTATCATCACTTTAACCAATACGATATGTCGATATTTTGATATTTTTGCACAGTCCTACCAATAAATTCATGGACAAAAGCATTTGACGGGCCCTGCACCAGAAAACTTACACAATGCAGCTTTAATTCGTTAATAAAAACAAAGTGAAGCTCAGTCTCCAGGAAATGAAGTCAGCGATTCCCCTAAAAAAAAACACAAAACGCCTAAAAATGCCGACAAACCCGACACCAGGGACCCCCAACCTGAGCTCCAGAGGCACCAGCACCTCTCCAGCCCCCGTACAAGTATTTACATTTATTTATTTTATCTTTATTTACTAAGTACTAATAAAATACAACACTAAATACGATCAATCAAAACACTGTCCCACTTTAACTGTTTTAATCGTATTTAACTTGTTTATGTTGTTGTAAGGCGACCCCTGGGTGTCCTAAGAAATAAAATGTGTTATTATTATTTCACTGAAGTGTAAAAAGACATTAACAGTGTCTTAATATACAAGAAATCAATGAAAAGGAGCAGAAAGAAGACAACATATCGTTGTTTTTTTTCCCTTTTCCAGGCAAAACCTTAACACTGTGAGTGACTTTAAAACTTTTCAATTTCAGTATATTTCACTTCAGTCACAAATATGAATCGATCTCAAACAGAAATCTTCACTTTTATGCGCAACAACTTCGTTTTCTTTTACGTACATACACATCGCACTGGGTTTTATGTGTTTTTTAAACCATTATTGCTCTTGATCCTTTGATATCGTAAGTATTTCTGAATTATACGGACTGTATAACGTAATAAACGGTTAATCCTTTTATGTTTCATTTGCGTCTAAGTGTGCAACATCTAAGGCTGATTCCCTGATATTAAAATGAGTGCCTCTGCGGTATTTTCATTTTGTAAAGTAGCTCGCCGGACGTAAAAGTTTGGAGACTGTATTAGATTATTAATGTTTACTTCAGTTTGATCAGTTCCACTCCAAAAAATACGGAGCAACGGTTCGTAAAAGCGCTGGGCCGTATCCAGATTCTGATCCCGTTAAACCGTCTCAGCGTTTTCCCGGCGTTTACGGTTTTACTGCGACTCATTAAGAATCACTTTACACCCTCCAGAAACAGAGTCGCAGCTTCATATGTGAAGATGAGGCACAAGTTCTGATCAAACCGAACTTTGCGGCGCGTTCGATCGCATCAGCGTCAGAGCACGAGCTGTTTTTATCAGCGCTTATACGGTATGCAAATGAGCTGTATGCAAATGAGCCATGAGGTTTGAAGTTTGGTTTGTGTAAAACGTAAACAAATGCGCCAAAGCTGCATTAAACACATTATTACTCAAAGTCTAGAATGAGCGGAGGAAATGTAGAGCGGTGCAGAGGACCAATCACAGCCCTTATTGTTGCATTTGTGTTGCGTTTTTGTATGAAAAGTGCTCCATAAATAAAGTTTGACTGATGATTGATTGATTGTCTGCGTCGTTTTCGCGCAGAACCATAAATTGAGCTTCACCGTCTCCTCCGTGAAAGTCTGACTTCGCCCTCGGGAACTTTCTCCTCTTCAGCCTCGTCCCCTCTCGACTCTCGGCTTCAATAAAACGTCTCCGTCACAAACTTTTGGGCTCAGCGTCGCACACGAAGCGTCAGTCAGGTTTTTTTCTTCTTCCTCGCTGCGTGTGGATGGAAATCTCCGAGTGGAACCACGTCTGAAGAGGAGAGAGAGCGGAGGGAGAAAGTCCTGCTGTGGGTTTAGCTCCTGATGCAGATTTTTAAAAATGACGCTAACGAAACTGATACCGATGCTGCTTTCTGATACCGCGGGACACCGGATTACCGTGTTACCGCCAAACACTAGCTCATAAATATAAAAATACAGTGTTAGAAAAGAGAGAAACAGCCACAGGCAGAGGAATATCTGCACCGTTCATGACTAATGTGTCTGAAATGTGGCTCTGTTTGCACCGCGGGGAGATATGGAGCAACATCGAACATTCAGTCACAAGCAGAGATAATAATAATACAAATAATGAGGAAATCATAATAATAATAATGCACATGGTGAAAATACACTTGGGAGTGTTATGTTTTAGACCCTTATTTTATTTTTTTTTATTTTTTTTTATTATTGACTTCATGTATGTATATTTCTTTTAATTATTTTACTATTTTTTTTACTATTATTATTTCTTTATAATTTTTTGTATTGTCTTTATGTATGTATATTTATTTTAATTATTTTACTATATTTTTATTTTTATTATTATATTTCTTTATTTTTATTATTGTGTTTATGTATGTATATTTCTTTTAATTATTTTACTATAGTTTTATTATTATTTCTTTATTTTTTTTATGATTGACTTTATGTATGTATATTTCTTTTAATTATTTTACTATATTTTGTATTTTAATTTTTTTTATTGTCTTTATGTATGTATATTTCTTTTCTTTTATTATATTATATTTTTATTTGTATTATTATTTCTTTATTATTATTTTTCTAATTATTGTCTTTATGCATGTATATTTCTTTTAATTATTATATATATTTGATTTTTTTTTTAATTTATTTAATTATCTTGGCTGTTATTATCATTATTAACTTTTCACTTTTGCTCATGAGGATATTATAACATAAACTGCAAACCGAGCAAATCGGACGATGACGTAATAATGTGACTCACAAATTTGAGATTCGGTGCAAAACGACACGAGTCCAACACCGGTTTGGCTCTTTTAAAAACATAAAAGTTTATTGTTTTGTATTGTCGCTGTCCTCGTCTGATTTAAAAAAAAAAATGGTGCAGATGTTTAAAGGCAGTTTTGCACAGGTGATTTCTCGGGGCGTTTGTAGATCAGGGTCGGGCGGTAACACGGTGTGAAAGTTTCCCCAGGTGTCAGAAAGCAGCACCGGGATCAGTTTCATTCACGTCATTAAAAATCTGCAGCGCATAAAGACCTGAAATAATATTAGGATCAGTGAGGCCGACATTTGTTTGCTCAGCACAAATGAAAGTGTGGAGGTGTTTTCAATTTACTGATATGTCCTGGTTTAGTCCTGGTTTAGTCCTGGTTTAGTCCTGGTTTAGTCCTGGTTTAGTCCTGGTTTAGTCCTGAGTTAGTTCTGGTTTAGTCCTGGTTTAGTCCTGAGTTAGTCCTGGTTTAGTCCAGAGTTAGTCCTGGTTTAGTCCTGAGTTAGTCCTGGTTTAGTCCTGGTTTAGTCCTGGTTTAGTCCAGAGTTAGTCCTGGTTTAGTCCTGGTTTAGTCCTGGTTCAGTCCTGGTTTAGTCCTGGTTTAGTCCAGAGTTAGTCCTGGTTTAGTCCTGGTTCAGTCCTTGTCCAGTCCTGGTTTAGTCCTGGTTTAGTCCTGGTTTAGTCCTGGTTTAGTCCTGGTTTAGTCCTGGTTTAGTCCTGGTTTAGTCCTGGTTTAGTCCTGAGTTAGTTCTGGTTTAGTCCTGGTTTAGTCCTGCTTCAGTCCTTATTCAGTCCTGGTTTAGTCCTGGTTTAGTCCAGAGTTAGTCCAGAGTTAGTCCTGGTTCAGTCGTGGGTTAATCCGGATTTAGTCCTGGTTTAGTCTTGGTTTAGTCCAGAGTTAGTCCTGGTTCAGTCCTGGTTTAGTCCTGGTTTAGTCGTTGTTCAGTCCTGGTTTAGTCCAGAGTTAGTCCTGGTTTAGTTCTGGTTTAGTCCTGGTTTAGCCCTGGTTTAGTCCTGGTTTAGTCCTGGTTTAGTCCAGAGTTAGTCCTGGTTTAGTCCTGGTTTAGTCCAGAGTTAGTCCTGGTTTAGTCCTGGTTTAGTCCTGGTTGGTAAAGTTGTCCACAGTAAAACCCTCAGAAGGTTTAACTGTATCAGAATTTAGACGCTGCCAAAGCCTAATGTGGATGTGAAATAAATCAAACAAATATAACATCAAAATAAATGTTATTCTCTTTAAACGAGCTCTTTTTTTCTGTCATTTTTGTCTCATTTTCTCTCAGAACAACATGTGCGAGAACCGTACAGAACTTCCACCTCGCTGTGAACACAGGGAAACCAGGTTTACAAAACTCAAAATGTGGGACGCTCCGGGTCTGGAGAGGAAATAATAAAACTGTGAAACGAGTGCGAGTCATTAATGCAAACTGCTGCTGCGCTCGGCCCAGTCATGATTTATTCACCACCAACACCAGTCGGTACAGTCACATTTTCTTTGTGTTTTGATCGTTTTTAAGCAGATTTTTTGCGTTTTACTGAAACAAATGTCAATTCGTTTTTCTTTTTTATTGTTGGCAGGGATCAGACTGGTCAAAAATAGGGACATTTCTTATATAAAACTGGGACAAATCACTGGTTTTGGGACCCGGGGCTCAAAACTGGGACTGTCCCGGGTAAACAGGGACGTCTGGTCACCCATTTCTTTATGTTTTGGTAATTTTTAAGTTGATTTTTTTCTATTTTACTGAAACAAATGACAGTTTATGCCTATTTTTACTGTTGGCAGGGATCAGATTGGTCAAAAATAGGGACAACTGGGATATTTAAGGAATAAAACTGTGACAAATCGCTGGTTTTGGATAAATGTGCTGGGACGGGGGACGCGGGGCTCAAACAGGGCCGTCTGGTCACACTTTTCTTTATGTTTTAATTCATTTTTTAAGCATTGTTTTCTGTATTTTACCAAAACAAATGACGACACGCCTCTTTTTACTGTTGACAGAGATCAGATTGGTCAAAAATAGGGACATTTCTTGTATAAAACTGGGACAAATCCCTGGTTTTGGGACACAAACTGGGACTGTCCCGGGTAAACAGGGACGTCTGGTCACCCGAGTTTAGTCACATTTTGTTTTGGTAATTTTTAAACATTCTTTTCTGTTTTTTTACCAAAACAAATGACTGTTTGTGCCTCTTTTTACTGTTGGCAGGGATCACACTGGTCAAAAACAGGGACACGTGGGACATTTCTTGTATAAAACTTTCAGCTGCACTTGCTCTGCTCCAGTAGGGGGCGTATCTGTGCATTTTTCCCACAGATGAATTCACAAAGAAAGATTTTGAGCCTCCACCACCTGCGCGACAATAAATTCAAGCACCTCCAGCTCAGGTTACAGGTCAGCTCTGCGAAGAGGCGATGCCAGCACCAGGAAAAATGCACTTTTTCAAGCTTTATCAAGGTTTTTTTTGTCAATTAACAGACCCGAAATCATGATCTTTTACATATAGCTGGGATGTTTTATGACTCATTGCTCTGTTTTATCATGATTTCTGCATATACATTGATAAAATTATGTCTTATTTGACACTGGCTACTTATTTTTTTTTTATTTATTATATTTTTTGCCTTTTGTTGTTATATTTTATTGTGATGTGGAAGCTGCTGTGTCTAAAAAGTCTAAAAAAAATGTCTAAATCACAAGTCTAGAACTCTTAAAATAACAATGAATTGCCTTTGAAACAATATTCTAATTGATTTTAATGCTTGGGAATAGACCTGATGGTAAAAACAGCTCTTTTAAACACAAAATAATATTCTTTTTTGTGTCATCTTGTGATTTTATGTCATCTGATGGAGGTGTTTGCCGTGCTCTGCCGCATCATAACCCATAAACGTCACGTGACCTTCAACTGGAAACTCCAAATCTGAGTAAACAGCCGCTAAACCCGCAACACTTCCACTATGAATAATGAGAACGGTGCAACCAAAACAAGCAGAAAGCAGCAGCGCCTTCAGAAAAAAAAACGTCGCAATCACCATAAAATCCGAGGGCGCGAAGTCAAAATCCCAGAGTCCCGAACCATTTCACGACTCCTTCAAAATAAAAGCGCCCGCTCCGGTTACAGATTCTGCGTCAGTGCAGCGACGTGACGTCCGCATCTAAACCGAGACAGGAAGAGCGGCCAAAAAAAATACTCGGGTTACTTCAAAATAAGAGCAGGACTCACGGCGAGGGGCAGAGACGGGGTCCAAATACGGCTCATGACAAGATTAGGGGTAAAAATAGCAGCTCGACTCGACTCAGGGGCTGTTTTTTGGTGCGATATACAGTAAGACTTATATTATTACACTTGTATATCACTGTGATGGATGGATTTGGGCTCTGGATACTAAAATAATCCACCAGTTCACTTTATTTCCATAGGAAGTGCTGCACAGATCTATAACAACAGTAATACATATAATATACTGATAAATAAACACTCAGATTTAATCAATCTAGTCTTAAAACAATCAAACCAGTCAAATAAAATAAGCGCGGAACCACAGAATAGCAATAAACGAGTAACTTTCCACAGAAACAGAAAGTTAAAACCAAATTTCTGAACATTCTGCGGAATATTTGAGCCAAAAGAGGAAAGTTTCCATGTTGTGTTACCGTCATCTGTATGAGCATAATTATTGTCAGAGCGGAAAAAAGAGCCGACAACAGAAACTTTTACGACACTGAGACACTGATCGTTTTAAAGATGAGGAAAGTATCAGAGAAAAGCTTTTATAAAACAGACTTTTAAGACTTTTTAAAGTAAAAAAACAGTAGTATTAGAATAATAAGTAGAGCAGCAGCAGCAGCAACAGAAGTGATTAACTTATAGTATTAGGTTAAAAGTAGCAAAACAAACTGTACTTTAATGAGTATAACTTAATCACATAGTAGTAGCAGTAGCAGTAGTAGCAGTAGCAGTAGTAGCAGTAGTAGTAGTAGCAGTAGTAACAGTAGCAGTAGCAGTAGTAGTAGTAGTAGCAGTAGTAACAGTAGCAGTAGTAGTAGTAGTAGCAGTAGTAACAGTAGCAGTAGCAGTAGTAGCAGCAGCAGTAGTAGTAGTAGCAGTAGCAGCAGTAGCAGTAGCAGTAGTAGTACCAGTAGTAGTAGTAGTAGTAACAGTAGTAGTAGCAGTAGCAGTAGTAACAGGAGTAGTAGTACTAGTAGTCGTAGTAGCAGTAGTAACAAGTAGTAACTACTACTACTACTACTGCTAATTCTACTGCTACTGTTACTACTACTACTACTACTACTACTACTACTGCTACTACTACTGTTACTACTACTACTACTACTGGTACTACTACTACTACTGCTACTACTACTACTACTACTACTGCTACTACTACTGTTACTTCTACTACTACTACTGCTACTACTACTACTACTGTTACTACTGTTACTACTACTACTACTACTACTGCTACTACTACTACTGTTACTACTACTACTACTACTGCTACTACTACAAGTACTACTACTACTGTTACTACTGCTACTACTACTACTGCTACTACTGCTACTACTACTGTTACTACCACTACTACTGCTACTACTACTAGTAGTACCACTTCTACCGCTACTACTTACTGCTACTGTTACTACTGCTACTACCACTACTACTACTACCACTACTACTACTACCACTACTACTACTACCACTACTACAAGTACCACTACCACTGCTACCGTTACTACCTACTGCCACTACTACTGCCACCTGCTACTACCACTGCCACTACTACTACTACCACCACTAGCACCACTACCACTGTTACTACTCTACCGCCTACCACCGCTACCAATACCACTACCACCGCTACTACCACCGCTACCACCGTTACCACCGCTACCACCGCTACTGCCACTGCTGCTACTGCCACTACCACCGCCACCGCTACCACTGCCACCGCTGCCACTGCCGCTACCGCTGCCACTACCACCACCACCGCCACTGCTGCCGCTGCCACCTACCACTACACCATCGCCACCGCTACTGTTACTACTGCCACTAGTACTGCTACCGTTACTACCGCTTCACCATCACCGCCACCACCACCATCACTGCCACCTGCTACCACTACTGCTACTACCATTACTGCTACTACATTACTACTACTACTACTACTACTGCTACTGTTACTACTACTACTACTACTACTGCTACTGTTACTACATGCCTCTGTAAAGTGTCTTTGAGTGTCTAGAAAAGCGCTATATAAAACTGATGCATTATTATTATTATTACTACTGCTACTACTACTACTACTACTACTGTTACTACTTCTACTACTACTACTACTACTACTGTTACTACTTCTACTACTACTACTGTTACTACTTCAACTACTACTACTACTAATACTAGGAGGAGGTTAAAAAGTAGTATAATAATGTGTTATTTAGGTTTACCTGTGTAACAAATTGTACTTTTATGAGTGCAGGTTAATCACTGGCCATAGTAATTGCAGTAGTAGTAGAAGTAATGATTAATCTAGACTCGTTAAAGTACAGTTTGTTATGCAGCCAGGCCTAAATAACACATCATTATACTACTTTTTAACCTCCTCGTAGTAGTAGTAGTAGTAGTAGTAGTAGTAGTAGTAGTAGTAGTTGTAGTAGTTGTAGTAGCAGCAGGTTAAACAAGCAGTATAATAACCAATAATGCGTAACACTTCCTCCTCCTCGTAGTAGTACTCGCAGTCATAGCAGTAGGTTAAAAAAGTAGTATAATAAGGTTATTTAGGCCTACCTGTGTAAAAACAAATTGTACTTTTATGAATATCCAACTACTACAAATACAACTACTACTACTAGATTATCCTATACTCATAAAAGTGCGTAATATTATTATACTACTTTTTTAACGTCCTCCTCGTAGTAGCAGTAGTAGTAGTAGCAGTAGTAACAGTAGCAGTAGCAGTAGTAGTAGTAGTAGCAGTAGTAACAGTAGCAGTAGCAGCAGTACAGTGCAGCAGTTGTTGCAGCAGCAGTAGTGGTGCAGCAGTAGTAGTAGTAGCAGTAAGCAGCAGCAGCAGCAGCAGCAGCAGCAGCAGTAGTAGTAATTACAGTAGTAGCAGTAGCAGTAGTAGTAGCAGTAGCAGCAGCAGTAGTAGCAGCAGTAGCAGCAGCAGTAGCAGCAGCAGCAGTTGAGGCAGTAGCAGTAGCAGTAGTAGTAGCAGTAGTAGTAGCAGTAGTAGTAGCAGTAGTAGTAGTAGTAGTAGCAGTAGTAGTAGTAGTAGTAGTAGTAGTAGTAGTAGTAGCAGTAGCAGCAGCAGCAGCAGCAGCAGTAGCAGTAGCAGTAGTAGTAGTAGTAGTAGCAGTAGTAGCAGTAGTAGTAGTAGTAGCAGTAGCAGTAGTAGCAGTAGTAGTAGTAGTAGCAGTAGTAGCAGTAGCAGTAGTAGTAGCAGTAGTAGCAGTAGTAGTAGTAGTAGTAGCAGTAGTAGTAGTAGTAGTAGTAGCAGTAGCAGTAGTAGTAGTAGTAGTAGTAGTAGTAGCAGTAGTAGCAGTAGTAGTAGTAGTAGTAGTAGCAGTGGCAGTAGTAGTAGTAGTAGAAGTAGGTTTAAAAAGTAGTATAATAATGTTAGGCCTACCTGTGTAATAAATTGTTCTTTTATGAGTACAGATTAATTCACTACCACTACTGCTAACTGCTACAACAACTACTACAACTACTACAGTAACTACTACTACAATTACTACTACAACTACTACTACATGACCTATACTCATAAAAGTACAATTTGTTACACAGGTAAACCTAAATAACACATTTTTAACCTCCTCCTAGTAGTAGCAGTAGTAGTAGCAGTAGTAGTAGTAGTAACAGTAGTAGTAGTAGTAGTAGTAGTAGTAGAAGTAGTAGTAGTAGGTTAAAAAAGTAGTATAATAAATCATGTGTAATAAATTGTACTTTTATGTGTAGGCTAATCACTACCACTACTGCTAACTGCTACAGCTACTACAAGTACTACTACAGCTACTACTACAACTACAAGAACTACAACAACTACTACTACTACTACTACTACTACTACTACTACTACTACTACATGACCTATACTCATAAAAGTACAATATGTTACACAGGTAGTCCAAAATAACACATTATACTACTTTTTTAATGTCCTCCTTGTAGTAGTAGCAGTAGTAGTAGCAGTAGTAGTAGCAGTAGTAGTAGTAGTAGTAGTAGTAGTAGTAGTAGTAGTAGCAGTAGTAGTAGTAGTAGCAGTAAGTTAAAAAGTTTTAAATAGTATAATAATGTGTTATTTAGGCCTACCTGTGTAAATAATAATGTGTAACAAATTGTACTTTTATAAGTATAGGTTTACTACTGCTACTGCTACTACTACTACAAGGAGGAAGAGGTGAAAAAGTAGTATAATAATGTGTTATTTAGGCCTACGTGTGTAACTAATTGTACTTTTATGAGTATAAGCTGATCACTGCTGCTGCTGCTGCTGCTACTGCAGAGTTTGAGCCTCCGGTTGACATTATAATACGACATTTGTGTCACTTCTGTATTTCCAAATCTGCACAGACACTGCACCGACACCACCGTCTCCAGCCTGAACCTTCAGCCTGAACCTTCAGCCTGAACCTTCAGCCTGAACCTTCAGCCTCTCACTGACTTCACCCCACACGTGTCCCCCACTCGTGAGGTGTGAGCCCAGACCTGCGATGTTTATTCTGCCTTTAAAGCGCCACAGTCCACGTTTTCAGCAGCTCCGCGGCGCGTCTACGTGCAAACCAAACTCCCCTCGGCGCATAAACCATTAACCAACAACTACTACAGCCACTACAGCGAACGCGAGGAGCAGAAAACCGAGCAAAAACACGAGCAAACACGAGCAAAAACGCGTGGACGTGGAGTTTTAAATGCCCTTTCCACCAACGGGGACTACATGCACGTCGTGTGGTCTTATCTCCGTATCTGACACAAGCTCGGACGCCCCATTTGCAAACACAGACGCGAATTTTGGCAGTGCAACTAACGCGCGTAAAAGTCCAAACTAAACCGCAATAAGTTGGTTCAGTTTCCACTGTCGTTACGCACCGCATTTTGAAGCGGCGCGTACGCGTGTCTCCACTTTTCGCTTCTCCGACGCCGCATTTTAGATGAAAAAAGTTTAGGGGACGCCGCTCGCCGCTGAAAGAAGGCGCAGACTCGTATCTCGGGAGTCGACACGATCTACGCGTAGAACGAGCACCGACAACGACGCGTTTACGTTTCAGTTTCGCGTCCGGACAAGTCAAAGTTTCGACCACGGACCTGTCCAAGCCTCGACACTTCCACTCGCCGCCGATTAACCATGAGAAATAGGCTGTGGGCAATTGCGTAACCGTCGCTCCGGTGCGATTCGGAGCGGTTCGCGGCGCGGATCGGAAGCCTTACCACATTTAGGTCCAGCGGGGAGTGGAGCAGAAACATGGGGGAGCCCGGAGCCGCTTCGCTGGGTCACGGAGGGGGGAAAACAAGCCGTGCGCGCACTGCCGGAGACTCCGACACACAATGGCGCTGAAAGGAGGAGGAGGAGGAGGTGGTGGAGGAGGAGGAGGAGGAGGGGGGAAGGCGCACGGTGGCTCGGCTCGTAGGAACGCGGCGGCGCATTCAGGGACCGTGGGACGAAAGAAAGCCGAGGCAGAACGCGGCGGTGAGGCGGGCCATGGGTGGGCTACACGTGTGGGCGCAGCGCTGATGACGGTAAACGCTGATCCACTGTTTACAACACGTTAAAAACACGTAAACGTAACCGGAATCAACGCGTTATTCATTGATTAATTGATTCGTTTTTATTTATTATTGTAACTTCAGGTATTTTAAACAAGGACAGTGCACAGAAGACATTAGACTCAAAGAGAAAAGATGCTCTGTGCCAGATTTAGCTACGATAGGCTGACCAGACGTCCCTATTCCCCGGGACAGTCCCAGTTTTGAGCCCTGTGTCCCCTGTCCCAGCAGATTTATCCAAAACCAGTGATTTGTCCCAGTTTTATACAAGAAATGTCCCTATTTTGGACCGATTTGATCTAAACCAAGACCACACACTGCAAAAAGCTTAAGATTTAAACACTTAAATCTATCAGAAACTGACTTGAAAGTGGTGAAATCATCTTGCTGCATGGACAGACATTTTTACTGGACAAGTTCTCTTAAAATAAACTACCTCTTACACTAGAATTAAGCAGTTTCAGAACTAGTAAGTAGGTCATAAACCTGAAACCAAGATGAAAAACATCAGAGAATCAGAGAAATTCACAGTGCATCAGGTCTAAACCAGGACAAAAAACAGGATTATCACAATTTTTGACTAATCTGATCCCCGCCAACAGTAAAGAGGAGTGTAAATTGTCATTTGTTTTGTCAAAACACAGAAAACCATGTTTGCAAATCATCATAAAGCAAAAATGCAGCAAACGAAGTCCCTCAGACATAGTGATCAGACGTCCCTGTTTACCCAGTTTTGAGCCCTGTGTCCCCCTGTCCCAGCAGATTTATCCAAAACCGGTGATTTGACCCAGTTTTATACAAGAAATGTCCCTGGTGTCGCTATTTTTGACCAATCTGATCCCAGCCAACTGTAAAGAGAGGCAGAAACTGTCATTTGTTCAGGTAAAATACAGAAAAGCCGCTTAAAAACGACAAAAACACAAAGAAAATGGGACTATCCTGACTCACATTAGTGCCGAGTGCAGAACAGTTTTTCTTAATTATGCACTTGTTTCACAATTTTATTACGATCAACGAGCACAAACCAGGAAAGTCCCAGTTTTTTATTTTAAAAAATCTGGTCACTCTAAGCTACGAGCTCCTCTCCAGCCACAGTCCCTGAGCAGAAACAAAAAAATGAATGTATTTTTAAAACTATTTACACATTAGAAAGTCTCAAATTCACTGTCATCAAGATCCTCCGAACAGCATTTCTGTTCACCAAAATCTCCTCTTATGTTTCTATAATGTTTAATCCTCCAGTATATGTAAGATCTTTTTATCAAAACCAGATCTTTAATGCTAAAACAGAACTACTGTTGCAATAGTTTAATGTGTTCCAGAAATGACACCAAAGTCTCATCCAAATCAAGTCTCCGGGAACAGCGAGAAACTGTTTGGACTCAGTAACAAAAGAGACTTTGCAAAACGACAGAAAAACAAAACAACAAGAATCCTCATCACTGGGGGCGTAACGACGTCCAGGTGACACCATCTGGTCACGTTAGAAACATGATACGACCACGATATTTACTGTGATATGGTGGGAAAACTCATGATATTCTACAGAATAACGAGACTGACTCTAAGATGCTTTGTCCAGTTCATTTGGTGCAACATTTACTGTCATTAGGGACGGAACGAAATCCAAATCTCTCTGGACGATATTTTCACCATAAACATCTCACTGAACCAGATTTACTGTGATATTTTGTGGTGAATCTGCTCCTTTTTCCTCTAAAAACACCTCCACGAGACTTAATCCAAAGAATGAAGATGTAAAAGTGCTTAGAACAGTTATTTCTTCATGTCGTCTGCGCTGAAACGAAGCAAAGGATCATGGTCTATGTAGTTCCCTCTGTTTTTTTTTAGCTATTTCTGCATCAGAACTGTTCATTTAAGCCACATGTGTCAAACATGCGGCCCGGGGGCCAGATCCGGCCCTCCAAGACCTTTAATCTGGCCCTCGGCTGATTTTTCTATTAAAATACTTAAAATTTTCAGATTTTTCTGTTAATTTTCTGCACCGTTTAGCATAGCAGCGTCTCCGGCGTTTCTGTACGTTGCGACTCCCACCAGAGCAGCACAAATGAAGACTTTCCTCTTTCCAAACGCTCTTAAAGGACGATCGTTTTGACTGTCGACCGTGACCCTCATCAGCAAAATGTCAAAAAATGAGAAAAGCAGATGCTGAGTTCAGGATTTCCCAAGAAAAATAGTCTAATTCTTATTTGTTGACAGAGGTGAATGGGAAATCTGTGCTCAGTGTGTTTGGAACAAGTGGCGTTGCTCGAGGAATATAATCTTAAACACCACGACGAGACACGGAGAAAAATACAATAACTTGAAGAGAGAACTGAGTTTTCTGATCCGGCCCTTTTGGGATCAAAGTAGGCTGCATACGGCCCCCGGACCAAAATGAGTTTGACACCCCTGCTCTATGTAGTTCCCTCTGTTTTTTTTTTAGCTATTTCTGCATCAGAACTGTTCATTTAAGCAAAGACACTTGGGATTCGATATATTGTGATGCTCCACGATATTATTGTGAGACCTTTGACGATACGATATCACCAGATTTACGTTATTGCTCCGTCCCTACAAGTGCTCGCACAAAATATTCGCATTTTAGGCCATTATTTGGACTATTTTGTTATTTCAATTGGTGATTTTCTTCATGTTTTCTTGTTTTCATGACAGGTGCTCTAATAAATTTGTTAAGCACTGTACATTTACTACATTCATCTGTCTAATTATCCTCTAAAATATATAGAATTAACAAACATAATAAACAAAACATCTATAATACAGTCGAGTTTGTACCAAGACAAACAATAATCATACACATAATACCTAAAACAGAGCTCCTGCCAAAATTAATCCATTAGTAATTGAAATAAAGGGGAAAAAAGGTCCTGTTCCAGTTCAAACAGGAGGTAAACTGGAGCTGAAGGGACAAAAGTGTAAATAAATAAGTCGTAGCGGTTTGTATTTGTATTTCAGCAGAAGTGCGTTTAAGTTTTTTTTGTTCCGACATGTTTATCGTCCTGTTTGTGGTCGTCGTGGTGTGAAACCTGCGCTGGTGTAATCGGCCGTAGTGAAGTGTTACGTGAGCCTGTGCCGCCGCTCCTCTTTTTCCGAGGCGTCCCTGAAGGCGTCTGGAGGAGCAGCAGCTGCCCCGCTGGCTCCTCCCCCTCCTCGCTCACAAACACAGTTGGTATGCGCCCAACATTTCATCTGTTTCTCTCTCTCTCTCTGCCTCTCTCTGCGTTCGTCTCTCTCCTGTCTTTCTCTCTACGTGTCTCTCCCTCTCTCTCTTCCTTTCTGTCTCTCTTCGTTTGTCTCTCTCTCTCCTGCCTTTCTTTCTCTCTTCGATATTTCATCTGTCTCTTCTTTTTCACTCATTTCGCTCAGTATTTCATCTGTTTTTCCTTCTCCCTGCCCTTACCTCTCTCTATCTCTGTCTCTCTCTTCCTCTCTTCTCTCTGTTTCTGTCTCTGCCTCTCTCTGGGTCTCTCTCTATCTCTTTGCCTCTCTCTCTCTGCACATCTCTTTCTCTCTGCCTTTCTCTCTCTTCTCTCCCTCTGCCTCTCTTGTCTCTCCGTCTCTCTCTGCCTTTCTCTCTGCCTCTCTTCTTTCCCTCTTCTCTCTCTGCCTCTCTTTCGCTTTTCTCTCTGCCTCTCTCTTCTCTCTCTTCTTTCTCTCTTCTTTCTCTGCCTCTGTTTTCTCTCTCTTCTCCCCCTCTGCCTCTCTTTTCTCTCTGTCTCTCTCTATCGGCATTTCTCTCTGCCTCTCTTCTCTCTCTTCTTTTGCTCTTCTCTCTGTGCCTCTGTTTTCTCTCTCTCTGCCGCTCTCTCTTTTCACTCTCTCTGCCTTTCTCTCTCTGTCTCTCTCTTCTCTTTCTGTCTTTTTCTGCTCTCTCTGCCTTTCTCTTCTCTGTCTCTCTGCCTTTTTCTCTCTCTCCTCTCTCTGCCTCTCTCTTCTCTGTCTCTCTGCCTTTCTCTCTCTCTGTCTCTTTTTCTCTCTCTCTCTCTGCCGTTCTCTTCTCTGTCTCTCTGCCTTTCTCTCTCTCTTTCTTTTCTCTCTCTGTCTTTCTCTCTCTCTGTCTCTCTCTCTCTGCCTCTCTCTTTTCCTCTCTCTTCTCTCTCTGTCCCTCTCTCTGTGCCTCTCTCTTCTCTCTCTGTCTCTCTCTCTCTGCCTCTCTTTTCCTCTCTCTTCTCTCTCTGTCCCTCTCTCTCTGCCTCTCTCTTTTCCTCTCTCTTCTCTCTCTGTCTCTCTCTCTCTGCCTGTCTCTTTTCCTCTCTTCTCTCTCTGTCTCTCTCTCTCTGCCTCTCTCTTTTCCTCTCTCTTCTCTCTCTGTCCCTCTCTCTCGCTGCCTCTCTCTTTTCCTCTCTCTTCTCTTTCTCTGTCTCTCGTGGAGACACAAATCGCCGCCTGAATCGTCTAAATTCTCCTGTGATGTGTGTTGGTTTTTATCTGGAGGCTTTGACCTTTTGTGTCTCTGGTTCAAACTGAGGCACAGGTAGAACATGCAAACTCCACCAGAAACACCCGGGAGTTGAACCAGGAACCTTCTCGTTGTGAGGCGCACTAACTCAGGGTCGACCGAAGTTAAAAGTCCCGAAATTACACCATTTTGTGACCTGTTCTAATGTCGTTTCCTCGTCACAAACAGACCTGGAGCTGTGTTTTGATTCATTCACACGTTTAACACACAAACCTGCAGATTTACGCCGAGTTCTTCTCTCAAACTGAAAACACTCTGTTCCACCTTGTGATGTCACGAAGGAGGAAGTGCTCCACTGTGTTTTTAAGCTCCACACAGCTTCACTAGAATCATTTACATCATTTCTGCTCTGGAATTGCTGAGCTCTACTGAAAAGGTAAAGGTTAGTGTCGTAATAGTCCCGTCTTGGCCTCGAGACCCTTATTTTACGGTCTCGTGTCGAGCATTTGGACTCGGTCTTGTCTCGGTCTTGAAGGCGTTTGGACTCGGTCTTGTCTCGGTCTTGAAGGCGTTTGGACTCGGTCTTGTCTCGGTCTTGAAGGCGTTTGGACTCGGTCTTGTCTCGGTCTTGAAGGCGTTTGGACTCGGCCTTGTCTCGGTCTTGAAGGCGTTTGGACTCGGTCTTGTCTCGGTCTTGAAGGCGTTTGGACTCGGTCTTGTCTCGGTCTTGAAGGCGTTTGGACTCGGTCTTGTCTCGGTCTTGAAGGCGTTTGGACTCGGTCTTGTCTCGGTCTTGAAGGTGTTTGGACTCGGTCTTGTCTCGGTCTTGAAGGCGTTTGGACTCGGTCTTGTCTCGGTCTTGAAGGCGTGTGGACTTGGTCTTGTCTCGGCCTTGTCTCGGTCTTGAAGGTGTGTGGACTCGGTCTTGTCTCGGTCTTGAAGGCGTGTGGACTCGGTCTTGTCTCGGTCTTGAAGGCGTGTGGACTCGGTCTTGTCTCGGTCTTGAAGGCGTGTGGACTCGGTCTTGTCTCGGTCTTGAAGGCGTGTGGACTCGGTCTTGTCTCGGTCTTGAAGGCGTGTGGACTCGGTCTTGTCTCGGTCTTGAAGGCGTGTGGACTCGGTCTTGTCTCGGTCTTGAAGGCGTTTGGACTCGGTCTTGTCTCGGTCTTGAAGGCGTTTGGACTCGGTCTTGTCTCGGTCTTGAAGGCGTTTGGACTCGGTCTTGTCTCGGTCTTGAAGGCGTTTGGACTCGGTCTTGTCTCGGTCTTGAAGGCGTTTGGACTCGGTCTTGTCTCGGTCTTGAAGGCGTTTGGACTCGGTCTTGTCACCGACTCACAATCTGATACTCAACAAGTGCGATTATATTTCATTACGGTCGCTGCTGTTGGCAATAAACTTCACGGTTGTGCTCAAAATAACTGTAAAAGGCAAATAAAATAAGTCTTAGTCTTGGTCTTGTCTCGGTCTCGGCCCTCAGAGGTCTTGGTCTTATCTCTGGTCCCAGTGGTCTCGGTCTCGACCATCCAAGGTCTCGGTTTCGACCTTTAAAAGTCTCGGTCCTGTCTCGGTCTCGACCTTTAAAAGTCTCGGTCCTGTCTCGGTCTCGACCTTTGAAAGTCTCAGTCCTGTCTCGGTCTCGACCTTTAAAAGTCTCGGTCTTGTCTCGGTCTCGGGAACCTGTGGTCTCAGTCTTGTTTCGGTCTTGACCCTCAGAGGTCTCGGTCTTGTCTTGGTCTCGAACCTCCGAGGTCTCGATCTTGTCTCGGTCTTGAGTTTTAAAAGTCTCAGTCTTGTCTCTGTCTCGAGTCTCAGAAGTCTCGGTCTTGTCTCGGTCTCAACCCTCCGAGGACTTGGACTTGTCTCGGTCTCGACCTTTAAAAGTCTCAGTCTTGTCTCTGTCTCGACTCTCAGAGGTCTCGGTCTTCTCTTGGTCTCAACCCTCGAAGGACTTGGACTTGTCTCGGTCTTGACCTTTAAAAGTCTCTGTCTTGTCTCGGTCTCGACGGGCCGTAGTCTCGGTCTCGTCTCGGTCTCAACCCTCCAAGGACTCGGACTTGTCTCAGCCTCGACCTTTAAAAGTCTCGTCTCGGTCTCAGGACCCTGTGGTCTCAGACGGGTCTTGGCAACAGCACAGACTAAACGGAGCTGTTCACTTGAAAACGACCACTTCATGACATCACGAGGTGGCACGGGACACTTTGAGCTTTGGAGATATAGACAGTCTAATCATAAAGTGTTGCTCCCTGAATGTGCGAGTGAAACAAAAGCTCCAGGTGTGTTTTCGAGGAAGTAACATCATCCTGACGCGGCCTGTGTGCATCAAATCACGGATTTTGGAAGAACCGTCATTTCTTCCACAAACAACAAAAGCTCCGGTCTCATTGTGCGCAGTTCGGATCTGCACAAACACGCTCTGAAAGACGATTCTTCTGTTCATTTGGCAGTTCAGATTTCAGCCCCTTTTGTCCGTTGCTGTGGGCGTGTTTAAAATGCTGAACTTTGAACAGATTCCTACTATTAAAACACCCGCTGCAGATCGAATCGCTGGTGCAGTGAGGTATTTTTGGGCTGATTTTCGGAATAAAAATAATATCAATTGTGAAACGAGTGCGTAATTATGAAGCTGCTCTGCGCTCGGCCCCTTCATGACTAATATGTGAGTCGGTATAGTCACATTTTATGTTTTTAAGCAGATTTTTTGTATTTTACCGAAACAAATGGCAGTTTATGCTTCTGTTTACTGTTGGAAGGGATTAAATTAGTCAAAAATATGGACATCTGGGACTTTTCTTGTATAAAACTGGGACAAATCGCTGGTTTTGGGTAAAACCCGCTGGGACAGGAGACACAGGGCTCGAAAGTGGAACTGTCCCGGGTAAACAGACCTTTTCAGAACAGGTTTTTCACCGTTATGTAGTTTTGTGGAGCTTCCGGTGAATGTTTTTCCGCAGTAAATGTGGCGTATTCTCCAGCAGCTTCATAAATCTGCCCCATCACCAAATCTCCAACCAACAAGGTCCACAAAGGAGAAACATTCTTCATGAAGAATTTATCCACAACGATCGAGGGAAGAAAGACGAGATCTTAAAGGGGAACACCGGGGTCGGGCGGGATCCAGGTTTTGATCCCGTTAAACCTTCGCAGAGTTTTCCCGGCGCCTACGGTTTTTCCTGTGACTAATTAAGAATTATTCTGTAGCTGCACCGAAAACATTCAGACAGCTCCAGGAGGAGGTATGTGCGGACTGGACCAGGACTGAACCAGGACTGAACCAGGACTGGACCAGGACTGAACCAGGACTGGACCAGGACTGGACCAGGACTGGACCAGGACTGAAGCAGGACTGGACCAGGACTGGACCAGGACTGGACCAGGACTGAACCAGGACTGAACCAGGACTGAAGCAGGACTGGACCAGGACTGGACCAGGACTGGACCAGGACTGGACCAGGACTGGACCAGGACTGAACCAGGACTGAACCAGGACTGAACCAGGACTGGACCAGGACTGAACCAGGACTGGACCAGGACTGAACCAGGACTGGACCAGGACTGGACCAGGACTGGACCAGGACTGGACCAGGACTGAACCAGGACTGGACCAGGACTGGACCAGGAGAAGAGGCAGAGAGAGAGAAAGACACAGAGAGAATAAAGAGAAAGAGAAGAGGCAGACAGAGAGAAAAGAGAGAGAGAAAGGCAGAGAGAAGCAGGACTGGACCAGGACTGAACCAGGACTAAACCAGGACTAAACCAGGACTGAACCAGGACTGAACCAGGACTGAAGCAGGACTGGACCAGGACTGAACCAGAACTGAACCAGGACTAAGTCAGGACTAAACCAGGACTGAACCAGGACTGAACCAGGACTGAACCAGGACTAACTCAGGACTAAACCAGGACTGAACCAGGACTGAACCAGGACTGAACCAGGACTAACTCAGGACTAAACCAGGACTGAACCAGGACTGAACCAGGACTGAACCAGGACTAAAGCAGGACTAAACCAGAACTGAACCAGGACTGAACCAGGACTAACTCAGGACACGGCATTAAACTGAAAACACCTCCACACATTCATTTGTGCTGAGCAAACACGTCGGTCTCACTAAATTATAATATTATATCAGCTCCTTTTGCGCTGCAGACTTTTAATGACGGTAATGAACCTGATACTGTTGCTGCTTTCTGACACCTCGGGAAACTTTCGCACCGTGTTACCGCCCGACTCTCCTGAACGACGTGAGCAGGAGTGAACTTCTGAGCAACACTAACGTTACGCTTCACTCAGGCTCATTCTGCAACTAAAATAAAACAGATTTCACGATGTTGATAGAGGCGCAGACAGATCTGTGCGGAGAAGGTGAGGTTAGGTTACGTTAGGTTAGGTCGCTGTCTTCGTACCCGTAGGTGAGTTTGTTTTGCAGACTGGAGCGGCTGGTTTCACATTTCACACTTCATTCATCCACAATATTCACCATAAACACGCGTGAAAAGATAATTACAAATAAAGTGTCACGGAGCTCCGGTGCAGAAGTGTTTTTGTTCCACGAATAATTAATTCCTTCATCACACTGAGCTAAAAATCACAATAAATATGTGAATAACACGATGTTCCAAGATAAATAAACAGATTTACAACTTAGTCATTATTGCAACAGCAGCTGGAACGAAGCGTTTTTCAAATGATTTGTTACAGATTTTGGGACTAAAAGCCTCAGACCAGAGAAACAGCTGAAACTCCGAGTTTATTAGTGTTGCTCAGTCGTTTCACTGACGCTCGTCGTCGTTTCCTTTAAGTTTTCGTCTTTCTTCCCTCGATCGTTGTGGATAAATTCTTCCTCAAGAATGTTTCTCCTTTGTGGACCTTGTTGGCTGAAGATTTGGTGATGGGGCAGATTTACGCCTCAGAAAAACATTAAACAGAAGTTCTGCAAACCTGAAGCACAGACCTGGGCAAAAAATCGGTTTAAAATAAAAATCGAGTTGGCAAGTCAAATCGATTTGCTTTTTTGTAAAACTCAATATTTGAGGTTTTTTTTAGACGGCGCGGACATTTTGCATTCGCCAACACTTCCTGTCGTCTTTCCGTTGTCACTTCCTGCGTCTCTCACTTCCCCCGAGAACGACACAAACACAAACAAATCTGTCACAGGGAGAACACTCATATCCACTGAGTCACAGAGAGAACACTCATAATCCACTGAGTCACAGAGAGAACACTCATATCCACTGAGTCACAGAGAGAACACTCATAATCCACTGAGTCACAGAGAGAACACTCATATTCCACTGAGTCGTGTCCATTAGTCCGACAGAAGCTGAAGCATCAGCACAAGGAAAGAGCTGCTTTTTTTTTTTTACAGTGTTTACAGTTTATGCAAATGAGTCATGTGGTTTTAAGTTTTGTTTCAGTAAAACGTAAACAAATGTTTAAAGCTGCATTAAACACATTCTGATCTCACACTGATGAGGCTCTGGTGGTGATGTTTATATGTTGTAAAGTTTATTTATGCAGATTAGTAACAGTAATAATAGTGATGATAATTGTACTATAAAAACTTTAATGATTAATTGATAATCGGCATTTAAAAGTCTCGGTCTTGTCTCAGTCTCGACTTTTAAAAGTCTCAGTTTTGTCTCGGTCTCGACCCTCCGAGGTCTTGGTCTGGACCATTAAAAGTCTCGGTCTCAACCATTAAAAGTCTCGGTCTCAACCATTAAAAGTCTCGGTCTGGACCTTTAAAAGTCTCAGTTTTGTCTCTGTCTCGACCCTCTGAGGTCTCGGTCTTGTCTCTTTCTCGACCTTTAAAAGTCTCGGTCTTGTCTCTTTCTCGACCTTTAAAAGTCTCGGTCTTGTCTCTTTCTCGACCTTTAAAAGTCTCGGTCTTGTCTCTTTCTCGACCTTTAAAAGTCTCGGTCTTGTCTCTTTCTCGACCTTTAAAAGTCTTGGTCTTGTCTCAGTCTCAACCCTCCGAGGTCTTGGTCTGGACCTTTAAAAGCCTCAGTCTCAACCATTAAAAGTCTCGGTCGGGACCTTTAAAAGTCTCGGTCTGGACCTTTAAAAGTCTCGGTCTCAACCATTAAAAGTCTCAGTCTCGACCTTTAAAAGTCTCGGTCTCGACCTTTAAAAGTCTCGGTCTTGTCTCTTTCTCGACCTTTAAAAGTCTCGGTCTTGTCTCGGTCTCAACCCTCCGAGGTCTTGGTCTGGACCTTTAAAAGTCTCGGTCTCAACCATTAAAAGTCTCAGTCGGGACCTTTAAAAGTCTCGGTCTGGACCTTTAAAAGTCTCGGTCTCAACCATTAAAAGTCTCAGTCTCGACCTTTAAAAGTCTCGGTCTCGACCTTTAAAAGTCTCGGTCTGGACCTTTAAAAGTCTCGGTCTCAACCATTAAAAGTCTCGGTCGGGACCATTAAAAGTCTCGGCCGGGACCTTTAAAAGTCTCGGTCTGGACCTTTAAAAGTCTCGGTCTTGTCTCGGTCTCAACCCTCCGAGGTCTTGGTCTGGACCTTTAAAAGTCTCAGTCTCAACCATTAAGTGTCTCGGTCGGGACCTTTAAAAGTCTCGGTCTGGACCATTAAAAGTCTCGGTCTTGACCTTTAAAAGTCTCGGTCTTGTCTTGGTCTCGACCTTTAAAAGTCTCGGTCTTGTCTCAGTCTCGACCCTCCGAGGTCTTGGTCTGGACCTTTAAAAGTCTCGGTCTTGTCTCTTTCTCGACCTTTAAAAGTCTCGGTCTTGTCTCAGTCTCAACCCTCTGAGATCTTGGTCTGGACCTTTAAAAGTCTCGGTCTCAACCATTAAAAGTCTCGGTCTCGACCTTAAAAAGTCTCGTTCTAGTCTCGGTCTCGACTCTCTGAGGTCGTTAATTCTCCCGATGAGCGATTCAGAAAATATAATCTAAGTCCCGACTGTGGATGTGAAATGCTCCAGTTTAGTCGGTGAAAGTTTTGGATGCTGTTTTATGGCCGAATCGAATCATGAATCGAGTTTTTTATTTTATTTATTTTAATTTTATTTTTAAAGTTTTTTTGGAGGGGAAATGGCTCAGCTCTACTAAAGCGCGACTCTTCCGGACGTTAAGAAAGTGTCAGAGGAGACGAAGGGAGAGAGAGTCACTATTTCAAAGAGAAATGGAGACAGAGAGACGGAAAAAGGAAGGAAATACAAGAGATGGAAGAGACAGAGGAGGTAAAGGAGACAAGGAGACAGAGGAAGAAGGGAAGGACACAGAAGAGAACGAGGAGAGAGAGGAAAACTGTAAAGAGGGAAATAAAGAGAGAGAAGCGAAGGAGGAGAGTGAGGCAGGGAGACGGAAAAGAGAAGAAAATAAAGGCCCGACAGAGAAAAGAGAGAAGAAGAAGAAGAGAGTGAAGGCGAGAGACAAATTGAATTTCTCAGAGCACAGACCCAGACCCGGTCCTCGAGTCTGGTCCTGGTCCTGGTCCTGGTCCTGGTCCTGGCTCGGACCTCAGACTGTGCGGTTGCCGCGGCGACGGCGAACAACAAATTTTGCTCATTTTGACCAAACTGCGGTTTCGACTCAGACTTTATTGATCCACAAGGAAATGAATCGGGCGCTGGAGCTCAAGATATGACAACGAGAAATAAGAGTTAAACATATTTAGAATCATTATAATAAACTGAAATAAAGATAAAACTCATAAAAAAACTCATAAAATATATAAATTACGTAGATTTCCTGCAAAAAAAAAGAAAAAAATCCTTCCTTCATTTTAGATTTTCACATTTACCCTTTAACTTCCTCTCTCTCCTCCCTCTTTCTCTTTTTCTTCTTTCCTTCTCTTCTTTTCTACTCTTTCTCTCTTTTCCCTCTCTCCCCTTTTCTCTCCTCTCACTTTCTCTCTCTTCCGCTCCTTTTCTCTCTCACACACCCTTTCTCTTTCTCTTTTTCCTTTTTCTTCTTTCTCCACTCCCTTTCTTTATCTCTTCTGGCTCACTCTCCTCTCCCTTTCTCTCCTTTTCTCTCACTCGCTCTCGTTCTCTCCACCTCTCTTCCTCTTTTTCCTTTTACTTTCTTCTTTCTCTCTTTCTCCCTCCTTCTCTTTTTCCTTTTCTTTCTCTCTTTCTCCCTCCTTCTCTTTTTCCTTTTCTTTCTCTCTTTCTCCCTCTATTCCTTTTTCCTTTTCCTTTCTTCCTTCTTTCTCCACTCCCTGTCTTTCTTTCTCTCTTCGTTTTCATTCTCCTCTCTCTTTCTCTCCTTTTCTCTCTCTTCTGCCCCTCTCTCTCCATCCCTCCCTCTTATTTTTTTTCCTTTTTCTTCCTTCTTTCTCCACGCCCTTTCTTTCTCTCTCCTGACTCGCTCTCCTCTCTTCTTTTCTTCTTTCTCTCCTTTTCTCTCTCTCACACCCTTTCTCTTTTCTCTCCCCCTCTCCTTCTCTTTTTCCATTTTCTTCTTTCTCCACTCCCTTTCTTTCGCTCATCTGACTCACTCTCCTCTCTTTCTCTTCTTTTCTCCTCTTTCTTTATCACTTTCTTCTGTCTTTCTCTCCCTTTCTTTCTTCTTTATCTTTCTCCACTTTCTTTCTCACTCTCCTCTCACTTTCTCTCCTAGTCTCTCTCTCTCACTCTTTCTCTTTACTCTTTCTTCCCCCTCTCCACTCCCTTTCTTTATCCTCCACCCCCTCCTCTCCTTCTCTCTCTCTTTCACCTCGGTTGAACTCTCCGTCGTTCGAGTTCAGTTGAGGTAAACTAAACTAAACTGTTCCTGCTCCGTCTTACTCTCTTTCACTCACTTTTTCTCTCCTTCCCTCTCTTTTCCTTCCTCTTTCTCTCCTCTCCCTCCCTCTCTGTCCCTCTCTCCCCCTCCCTCTCCTTCTCTCCATTTCTCTCTCTCTTTCTCTGAAACAGTAACGCGAAGGAGGAGGATCTCTCTCCTGTTTCTCTCTCCCTCCTTCTCTCCCTCTCTCCTCCTCTCTCTTTCTCTCTGTGAAGCAGGGATGGAGGCTCTCTCTCTCTTCTGTTTTTCTCTCTCCCTCCTCTTCCTTCCTCCCTCTCTCCCCCTCTCCCTCTAGTCTCTCTCTCTCTGAAAGGAGGATCTATTTCTCCTCTGGTTCTCTCTCCCTCCCTCTCTCCTCTCACTCTCTTCCTCCCTCTCCTTTTCTCTCTCCTCTCTCTCTCCTTACTTCTCCCTCATTTGTCTCTCTGAAATAGTAATATCTCCTCCCTCTTTCCCTTCCTCTTTCTCCCTCCCTCTTTCCTCCTCTCTCTCCCTGTCTCTCTCGTATTACCTCTCTCTCTTTCCTTCTCTCCCTCGTTTCTCTCTCTGAAACAGTGAATTCTGGAGGAGGATCTCTCCTCTCACTCTCTCCTTCCCTCTTCGCCTTTTCTTTGGGGAAAAGAGAATATCTCTCTCTGTTTCTCTCTCCCTCCCTCTCCTATGTCTCGCTCTTACCTCTCTCTCTCCCTCTCTACGTTTCTCCGTTTCTCTTTCTCTGAAGCAGTGAAGCGCTGCTGGGGGAGGATCTCTCTCCTCTGTTTCTCTCTCCCTCCTTCTCTTCCTCCCTCTCTTATGTCTCTCTCTTACCGCTCTCCTTCCTTCTCTCTGTTTCTCTGTTTTTCCTTTTCTCTCTCTCTGAAACAGTGAAGCTCTGCTGGGGGAGGATCTCTCTCTCCTCTGTTTCTCTCTCTCTCTCCTTCTCTCCCTCCCTCTCTTTTGTCTCTCCCTCTCTTTTGTCTCTCCCTCTCTCTCTCCTTCTCTCCCTCTCTCCTTCCTTCTCTCTGTTTCTCTGAAGCAGTGAAGCGCTGCAGGAGGATCTCTCTCCTCTGTTTCTGTTTCTCCCTCCCTCTCTCCTTCTCTCCCTCTCTTTTGTCTCTCCCTCTCTCTCTCCTTCTCTCCCTCTCTCCTTCCTTCTCTCTCTTTCTCTGAAGCACTGAAGCTCTGCAGGAGGATCTCTCTACTCTGTTTCTCCCTCCCTCTCTCCTTCTCTCCCTCTCTTTTGTCTCTCCCTCTCTCCCTCCCTCTCTCCTTCTCTCCCTCTCTTTTGTCTCTCCCTCTCTCTCTCCTTCTCTCCCTCCCTCTCTTACCTCTCTCCTTTCTCTCTGTTTCTCTTTCTCTGAAGCAGTGAAGAGCTGCAGGAGGAGGATCTCTCTCCTCTATTTCTGTTTCTCCCTCCCTTTCTCCTTCTCTCCTTCTCTTTTGTTTCTCCCTCCCTCTCTCCTTCTCTCCCTCTCTCCTTCCTTCTCTCTTTCCTTCTCTCTGTTTCTCTGAAGCAGTGAAGCGCTGCAGGAGGAGGATCTCTCTCTTTCTCCTCTGTTTCTGTTTCTCTCTCCCTCCCTCTCTTCTTCTCTCCCTCTCTTCTTCTCTCTCTCTCTTCCTCTCTCCTTCCCTTCTCTCCTTCCCTCTCTCCTTCCCTCTCTCTGTTTCTCTGTTTCTCTGAAGCAGTGAAGCGCTGCAGGAGGAGGAGGATGTCTCTAAATAAAGATCCAGGTCAAAAACAGGAAATGTCTGAGTGAGCAGAGTGGGCGGGGCTCTGAGCAGCGCCACGGCGACGGACAAACACAAACTACTGTCACACACGGGCCTGTTAAAGCCACAGTCTGGGGCTTTTCTGCATTACACGCTTTTCTCATCTACGTTATGAAGTCCGTTTGTTTCATTCACACACGTTTAACGCACAAACCTGCAGATTAAAGCTCTTCTCTCCAACTGAAAACACTCTGTTCCACTTTGTGATGTCATGTGGCGATACAGGAAGTGCTCCACTGCGTTTTTAAACTCCACACACCTTCACTAGAATCATTTGGATGATTTCAGCCCTGGAATTGCAGACCACTACTGAACTAAAGGTAAAAGGAGCTGTTCACTTGAGAGGGAAAAAAAAAAAATGGTTTAATGACATCACAAGGTGGAACAGAGCATTTTGAGCTTAGAGTTTTAAATTGTTCATATTTTTTTCTGCTTTTCTGCTCCTTTTTGAAGTTGCAGTGTGTAACTTTTCAGTTGGGGAGTTCGTCACTTCCTTGTTTTTATAGATATGTTCAATTTCAGCCCTGGAACTGCCCATTTCTACTGAACTAAAGGTAAAAGGAGCTGTTAAAACTACCACTGCACGACATCACGAGGTGGAACAGAGCACTTTGAGCTTCGGCGATGTGGACAGACCAATAATAAAGTTACTCAAACACAAATCCAGGTCTGTTTTTGAGGAGGAAACAACATTAGAACATGACTTAAAGCTCACAAGAGTCCATTTCCACGTTTACACGAGAGCTTTAATTCAAAAAAAAAGAAAAAAAAGAATTCGGATTAATTCGGAATCGCGGATAAAAGCCGTCGAAATGAGGTTCCTGAGGGTGAGGAGCTCGGTCACACGGGAGGAGCTCGGAGTAGAGTCGCTGCTCCTCCACGTGGAGAGGAGCAGCTGAGGGGAGGAGCATCTGTTCCCTCAGGAGGTGTTCACGGCCCACCGGGAGGAGGGGCTGGAGCAAGTGTCTGGGGTGAAGGAAGTCTGGGAGTCCCTGCTTAGACTGATGCCCCCGCGACCCCCGGATAAGAGGAAGAACATGGATGGACGGATAATTAACAATAAAAATGAATTCTGCTTTAAAAAGACCATGTAAACACTTGATTATTCAGAGTTAAACTTAATCCTGAAGTCAGTGGGTTTATTCTGATTTTAAAGCCGAATGAATTTCTTCCTGGATCATGTAAACGTTTCTTCTTCTTCAAAATAATCCCGGTGGTTGGTGCTCGTTGGCTCGTCCTTCGATCCGGCTCCTCCAGTCGTCTCTTGGGACTTTCCTCCACGTCTCTTTGGATTTGTGAGCGGGATGTGGGAGTGGGCTGAGGTGTGGCAGCCTCAGACTCAGTTTGTCTTCTTCCTCCTTCTCCCACACTCTTCCCTTCTCCTCCTCAGCTCACAGACGGAAAGCGTGAGGAGAGAATTCTCCAGCTGCTGCTTCATTATCATCGGAACCACTGCGGTAAAGTTTGGATCGTGTTTGTGTCGGCGGCGAAACGACAAACCGAGATGACAGAAAAGCCGGGAGCAGCTGAAGTGTGGGTTTTCTTCCCAAAGACGGAAATACGTTTGTGTCGCTGTCCAATCAGAACCTTCCCCACCCCCAGACACTGAGAGGAATTAAATAAAGACCATTTAACCTGTTTTCTGTGTAAACCTCAATTCAGAATTCTAGTGTTCCACATCCTTTTTTTCAGTGGAACCTGTTATTTCACAATCTGCTGCTGTAGTTGTGTCATGTGGTTGTAATAAAAGCTACAGGACCAGAAATAAAGATGAAAAAATGCAAAATATCAAGTCTGTAAGTAAATTAAAAATCTACTTATTGCCTTAAAACCAAAAAAAAGTGCAGTGGCCCCAAGACTTTCCTGGTCCAGTCCTGGAAACAGCTCCTGTCAGGTCCAGGGCCAGAGCCACAGCACTTCTACATTTCCAGGGTGGAAATTATATTTGGATTTGTTCATTTTGAGTGAAATAAACCTTTAAATAAAAATAGAAAGAGATGCACAATTACACACACCAAGATGCCATTTATTTGCCATTTATTTGAGAATCAACTCCACTTAGAGCGACTTTTTCCCTCGTTATAAACACACACAGTCAGAGGAGTCGACCATCTTGACTCACTTCACTCTTTGGCAAAGTTTGGCTCGATCAAAATGGACGGAGCGCATGAGTTTGGGGAAAACAAAGTTCCTATTGGACACTCGTTTTGCTCACGTCATCACACAGCGTGAGTGTGACGTAGGATAAAGCCGCAGAAATGTACGGAAACCTCTATGTCTGCACTTTCAGAGGGGAAAAGGACGTTTCTGTCTGTTACGGTTACAAAGTTCTGCGCGGTTATAGAAAACACATTCCTCGGTATCGTGTACGATGTCGCAGCTCTTCGAGGGTTAAAAACCATGATGTAAACATGGCTGATTCTGCGTAATTTCGGACCTTTAAACAGAAGCGTTTGACGGGCTCTGCTCCGGTCTCTCCCACATTTCTGAGCTGTGACTGGGCCCTGACTCACACTGCCTTCACTGTCTCCTCACCTCTCCGGACAAACCAGCGTCCGCCTCTGTCCTGCGCGCTTACACCAGCGGAGGCAACGCTGTCCCGCGTCAGCCGCTAAAAATACTGCAATTACAAGAACTCCAAATATAATCGCGCTTACTGCATGGGGCGCTTAGAAATCTGGGAATTTTACATGAGAAATCCACCAAGAGGTCACTGAGAGGATGTTATACTCAACCGTGATTCTAAAAAACACTCACGCACACAATAGAAACTGATTTTCAACATTTAAACGCCCTAAAAAGGAGCAAGAACCTGCCTTGTTCAAAATGGAATCATTTTTGGAGATTTGTATCTGAAGTTCTCTCTAAGATCTGTGGTAAAGTACTGGATCTTTGCCCGTTTGCTGCGGTTTATGGAGCGAATACGAGTTTTTCTGGGGGTTTTCTGGAGGTTTTCGGCACATTTTCAGCTCGTAGAAGGATCTCGGTGAACTGGAAGGAACCTCAACCTCCTGCGTGAAGTCGGCGCCTCATCAAACGCAAACCTACACACAAACTGTCAACGGTTTGCGCTGCAGAAAGTTTTGCTTGTGCTGCTTTAGTTCTGAAGATATTAACGACTCTTTTACAGGTCACATCGGGGTCAGCCAACCTCACAGGAAGCTTCAAAATGCTCTAAAACGACCCAAATGTGCTTCGTTTGTGCTGCAAAAAGTTTCGTTTTTGCAATTACAGTTCTTAAAATATTGGCTATGAGTGATTTTTGTCCAATGACGTCACCCCACCCTCCCAAAACTGTAAAAAAAAAAGGGCTAAAAAATAAACTATTACTGGCCTCATGTCATTTCTGGCTGGAAATGACGACTGTGAAACCAGTCGCCGTTACGCCATGTTCACACCGGACGTGAACGGCATGAACGAGGTGAATGGTTTAATGGTTTTACATGTTAACCCTACGTAAGGGCGCGGAAATAAAGTTCTGACATGCAAATGGAGCGAATGGGATGGCGCGAATTTGCAAATTAGGCGTTTGACACAGGAATGGGAGGGGCTCATGAATTTCACCAAAGTTGCTGCAGTCATTCGCGTCACGTCGGCCAATCAGAGGCCGTGTTCTGGGGGTGACGCAGGAGGGAGGTCAGGCCACTCTTCCCTTCTTCTTTTCTAGTCTGTGAAATGACGAGGCCAATTTAAATAATAAAATGATGATATACAATATATCGAATCCCAAGTCTCTTTGCTTAAATGAACAGTTCTGATGCAGAAATAGCTAAAAAAAACAGAGGGAACTACATAGACCGTGATCCTTTGCTCCGTTTCAGTGCAGACGACATGAAGAAATAACTGTTCTAAGCACTTTTACATCTTCACTCTTTGGATTAAGTCTTGTGGAGGTATTTTTAGAGGAAAAAGGAGCAGATTCACAGTTTTGTGAGTCTCCACAAAATGGATCTTGTCTAAACCAGAACTCGGTCTTTCCGCAGAAAATCGGTTAGTCAAGGCGGTGATCGCCGACTAAACCAGGACCTAGTTCAGTCCTGGTTCAGTCCTGGTTTAGACCTGGTTCAGTCCTAGTTCAGTCCTGGTTTAGACCTGGTTTAGACCTGGTTCAGTCCTGGTTTAGACCTGGTTCAGTCCTGGTTCAGTCCTGGTTTAGACCTGGTTCATTCCTGATTTAGACCTGGTTTAGATCTGGTTCAGTCCTGGTTCAGTCCTGGTTTAGACCTGGTTCAGTCCTGGTTCAGTCCTGGTTTAGACCTGGTTCAGTCCTGGTTCAGTCCTGGTTTAGACCTGGTTCAGTCCTGGTTTAGACCTAGTTCAGTCCTGGTTTAGACCTGGATTAGATCTGGTTTAGACCTGGTTCAGTCCTGGTTCAGTCCTGGTTTAGACCTGGTTTAGACCCGGTTCAGACGCTGCTGCTCCACACTGGATATTAGGACCAGGAGTTTGATTTCGGGAAATGGCCGTTAACCATTTTTTTCCATTCTTCATTTAAACACAAAATCAAAAACTGAAAAACCAAATCCTTATTCGTTTGTTCATTTTGGTTTTGGAGACAAATAATGAAGAAAATAGTTTTGTTTTTTTTTCATTTTCTTATTTTTGTTTTTATTTTGAAAAACGAATGAACGAAAGATACACGGATTCTCCGATAGCACCAATACAGACGATAACCAATACACGATCTGATTCCTTATCATTCTGGCCAGTCCGGCGCTGGTTTGTTGCCAGAGTCTGCGGCCCGTGTGGTGATGACGGTGTTTTGTGCAGAAGTGACGCTCTGGGCCATGATGATCCCGTTATTATAGGAGAGTGAGGTTCAGGACTAAAGGTCACTCTGGGTTTAAATTATGTATAAACTCCACTCACGACACCGCACGCCTCTGGGCTGAAGCCTTTTCCTGCCTGTTCATTACTGCTTCTGCTCTTTTCAGTCATTAACAAGAGTCCAACGACATCCAAGTCTCACGATACGATATCGTCACCGTACCAACCTCACAGTACGATATTTACTGTGATATCGTGGGAAAGCTCATGTTATTACCATAGTAGTAGTAGCAGTAGTAGTAGTAGTAACAGTAGTACTAGTTGGAGTAGTAATAGTAGTAGTAGTAGTAGTAGTAGTAGTAGTAGTAGTAATATTAGTAATAGTAACAGTAGTACTAGTTGGAGTAGTAATAGTAGTAGTAGTAGTAGTAGTAGTAGTAGTAATATTAGTAATAGTAACAGTAGTACTAGTTGGAGTAGTAATAGTAGTAGTAGTAGTAGTAGTAGTAGTAGTAATATTAGTAATAGTAACAGTAGTACTAGTTGGAGTAGTAGTAGTAGTAGTAGTAGTAGTAGTAGTAGTAGTAATATTAGTAATAGTAACAGTAGTACTAGTTGGAGTAGTAGTAGTAGTAGTAGTAGTAGTAGTAGTAGTTGTCTCTTATCCATTTTGTAGAAACAAAATCTTATAACCTGACTTTAAATTAATCAATTGGTTTTAGAAATGTCTCATATGAAAGTTAAAACTCTCCCAAATTATGCTCAATATACTAAAATAAATTAGCTTCACTGAAGAAACATTGATCATTTAATGAACACAAAGGTCAGAGTTTGGCAGGACAAAAGTCTTGTCGCCTTGTCATATGATGCACCCAGTCCTAGATTACAGCCTCACCTGTGATCAGTTACTGATCAGTCGATTAGTGGGTGTGTATAAAAAGAACCCCAGCACACCAGACCTTCACATCAACTGCAACTTGACCTCTGACAACCTGCCTAAGATCCACCCTGAGACCAAAGCGTTAATTATCAAGAGGCTGAAGACCAGATCCACTGCTGAGGTGGCTGACACCTTCAATGTGTCTCAGCGTCAAGTACAAAGAATAAGAAAAAGATCTGAAAAGACTGGAGATGTTTTTGACAAGCGCAGGTCCAGCAGACCCCGCAAGACAACTGCTCGGGAGGACCGTTTGTTGATTGGAAAATCCAAGGCCCCTTTTCCACTGCAGCAGAGCTCCACCAGGCCTGGTCACCTCAAGTCCCTGTGTCAACCAGAACAGTTTGTAGAATTCTGTCTCGAAATGGCCTCCATGGTCGAATCAGTGCACAGAAACCAGCACTAAACAAAAGGCAATTAAAAAACCGTGTGGCATTTGCCAAGGCCCACAGCCTGCTAAAAGGATGGACACTGGAAAAGTGGCAGAAGGTGGATTTCTCAGATGAATCCTCGGTTGAATTACATCACAGCCGCCACAAATATTGCAGGAGACCTACTGGAGCCCACATGGATCCAAGATTCACCCAGAAAACAGTTAAGTTTGGTGGTGGAAAAATCATGGTCTGGGGTTCCATCCAGTATGGAGGTGTGTGAGACATTTGCAGGGTGGAAGGAAATATCAATAGCCTAAAATATCAAGAAGTATTAGCACCTCTTACATTCCCAACCATAAAAGGGGTCAAATTTTGCAGCAGGATGGTGCTCCATCACATACTTCTATCTCTACATCAAAGTTCCTCAAGGTGAAGAAGATCAAGGTGCTCCAGGACTGGCCCAGTCACCAGACATGAACATCACTGAGCAGGTCTGGGGTAGAATGAAAGAGGAAGCATGGAAGGAACAACCAAAGAATCTGGATGAACTCTGGAGGCTGTGAGACGCTTTCTTTGCTATTCCTGAGGACTTCATCAACAAATTGTATGAATCATTGTCGAACCGCATGGATGCAGTCCTTTCTTCAGTGAAGCAAATTTATTTTAGTATATTGAGCATAATTTGGGAGGTTTTAGCTTTAATATGAGACATTTCTAAAACCAATCGATTAATTTAAAGTCAGGTTATAAGATTTTGTTTCTACAAAATGTAAGCGACAAGACTTTTGTCAGGGACTGTAGTATTAGTACTAGTGGTCATAACAGTATTAGTAGTAGTAGTAATAGTAATAGTACTACTAGCAGTAGTAGTAGTAACAGTAGTAGTAGTAGCAGTAGTTAGAGTAGTAATGGTAGTAGTAGTAGTAGTAGTAGTAATAGTAGTAATAACAGTAGTAGTAGTATGTGCTTAGAACAGTTATTTCTTCATGTCGTCTGCACTGAAACGGAGCAAAGGATCATGGTCTATGTAGTTCCCTCTGTTTTTTTTAGCTATTTCCGCATCAGAACTGTTCATTTAAGCAAAGACACTTGGGATTCGATATATCGTGATGCTCCACGATATTATTTGACGATACGATATCACCACATTTACGTTATTTAGAACAATCTCCAAACATCTGATCCACAAATGTTAAATCAAAATTATTATTAATATTGATTAAAAGTGGTGAAAATGATGTAAGATGAAATGAAAGGAGAGGGTTTTTTTTTTTTGTATTTTTGGCTTGATTCAGTGAGTCTTTGTGAATGTGTTCAGTGAATCACCTCTTCCTCCTCCTCTCCTCTCCTCTTCTCCTCCTCCTCTCCTCTCCTCCTCTCTCTTTACCGAAGGGAAGTTTCAAAATAAAATCTGTCCTTTTTGTTGTTTTTTTGTTGGTTTTTTTGCCGCCCTTCACAGTTTGACTCAGATGGTCCAAAAATAACTCAAAAGTCCAAACTACAACTTTTCATCACAGTTTGAATCAGAGGCAGAGAAGAAGAGAAGACACACAGAGAGAGAGAGAGAGAAAGAAAGAAAGGAGAAAGGGGGAGCTAAAGAAAGGAGAGAAAGAGAGGGAGAAAGATAAAGAAAGAAAGGATGAAAGGAGAAAGGGAGAGCTAAAGAAAGGAGAGAGGGAGGAAGAGAGGGGAGAGAGAGAAAGAAAGCAAGTGAGAGAGAGGGTGACGTCGGACAGAGACAGAGAGAGAGATGGAGAGAGAGAGAAACAGAGTGAAAAGGAGATAGGGAGAGAGAGAGCAAGAGAGAGAGAGAAACAAAGGGGAGAGAGAGAGACAAAGAGAGAGGGAGGGAAAGAAAGGAGAGAGAGAAACTGAGAGAAACAAAGGAGAGAGAGACAAAGAGAGAGAGAAAGAAAGGAGAGAGGGAGAGAGAGAGAGACAAACAAAGGAGAGAGAGAGAGGCAAAGCAAGAGCAAGAGACAGAGAGAGAGAATCAAAACAGGGAGAGAGAGAAACAAAACAGAGGGAGAGAGAGAGAGACAAAGAAAGGAGAGGAGATAGAGAGAGAAAGGCAAGAGAGGGAGAGAGACAGAGAGAGAAACAAAGAAAGGAGAGAGGTAGAGGGAGAGAGAGAAGAGAGGGAGAAAGGAGAGAGAGACAAAGAGAGAGACACATAGAAAGGAAAGAGGGAGAGAGAGACAGAGAAAGTAGAGAGAGACAAAGAGAGAGAAACAAAGAAAGGAAAGAGGGAGAGAGAGACAGAGAAAGTAGAGAGAGACAAAGAGAGAGAGACACAAAGAAAGGAAAGAGGGAGAGAGAGACAGAGAAAGTAGAGAGAGACAAAGAGAGAGACACAAAGAAAGGAAAGAGGGAGAGAGAGACAGAGAAAGTAGAGAGAGACAAAGAGAGAGACACAAAGAAAGGAAAGAGGGAGAGAGAGACAGAGAAAGTAGAGAGAGACAAAGAGAGAGGGAAAGAGGGAGAGACAAAGAAAGGACAGAGAGAGAGAGAGAGAGAGAGAGTGGTGACGAGGAAAAGAGTTGAGTCAGCCAGTGTGACAGAGAGAGAGAGAAAGAGAGAGGAGGGGCAAAGGAGAGAGAGAGAAAAAAGAAAGAAAAAGTCAGAGAGACAGACGGAGGTGAAGAGGAGTCGGACTTTAAACGAGTGGAAAAAGTGTGCGTGTGTTTGGTCATGTGACGCCTTCAGGATCAGCTGATTTCCAGGAAACTCCAGCGTTTCTGTCACAGACGGAGAGAAGAGAACATGAAAACAAACCAACAACTGCAGGAGGACGAGGAGGAGGAGCAGTAGTAGTAGTAGTAGTAGTAGTAGTAGTAGTAGTAGTAGTAGTAGTAGTAGTAGTAGTAGTAGTAGTAGTAGCAGTAGCAGTAGTAGCAGTAGTAGTAGCAGTAGCAGTAGTAGCAGTAGTAGTAGTAGTAGTAGTAGTAGTAGCAGTAGTAGCAGTAGTAGTAGTAGTAGCAGTAGCAGTAGTAGCAGTAGTAGCAGTAGTAGTAGTAGTAGCAGTAGCAGTAGCAGTAGCAGTAGTAGTAGCAGTAGTAGCTCTATTATTATTATTTTTGTTTTTAGTCTCCATCTAATTTTGACTCCATTTTTAATTTATATTTAATTTTATATTTATTTATTTAATTTGTACTTATTTACTTTATTTACTTTATTATTATTAATTATTATTATTATTATTATATTTGTTTTAAATTAAATTATTATAATTTTACTCAGTCTCCATCTAATTTTATCTCTCAATTTTTTTTTCAATTTCTTTTCTTTGTTTTACTTATTTACTTTATTTACTTCACCATTATAATTCATTCATTAAATATTATATTATATTGTTTCCTTCCCCCTGCTGCTCCCTCTCCTCTCTCGCCCCTCTTCTCCCCCTCTCTTTCTCTCTCTCTTTCTGTCTTCTCTCCATTCACTTTCCTCTCGTTCCTCTCTTCTTACTCCTTTTTCCCTTATTCTCTCTTTCCTTCATTCACTCAGTCCTTCTCTTTCTCTCTTTCTGTCTTCTCTCATTCACTGTCTGCATCCTGCTGTTGCTCTCCTCTCACTCTCTCTCCTCCCTCCCTCCTTCTCTCTCTTTCTTTCTTCTCTCATTCAGTGTTTATCCTGCTGTTCCTCTCCTCCCTCCCTCCTCTCTCTCTTTCTTCTCTTTCACTGTCTGTCCCGATGTTCCTCTCTCCCTCCCTCCTCTCTCTCTCTCTTTCTTCTCTTTCACTCTCTGTCCCGCTGTTCCTCTCTCCCTCCCTCCTCTCTCTCTCTCTCTATTTCTTCTTTCACTCTCTGTCCTGCTGTTCCTCTCTCCCTCCCTCCTCTCTCTCTCTTTCTTCTCTTTCACTCTCTGTCCTGCTGTTCCTCTCTCCCTCCTCTCTCTCTCTTTCTTCTCTTTCACTCTCTGTCCTGCTGTTCCTCTCTCCCTCCCTCCTCTCTCTCTCTCTCTCTTTCTTCTTTCACTCTCTGTCTTGCTGTTCCTCTCTCCCTCCCTCCTCTCTCTCTCTCTCTTTCTTCTCTTTCACTGTCTGTCCTGCTGTTCCTCTCTCCCTCCCTCCTCTCTCTCTCTCTTCTCTTTCACTCTCTGTCCCGCTGTTCCTCCCTCCTTCCCTCCTCTCTCTTTCACTCTCTGTCCTACTGTTCCTCTCCTCCCTCC
>CM060662.1:37320669-37445669 GCA_030686955.1 Odontamblyopus rebecca
AACACACATTCAATGACACGACGGCCAAATCTTCTGTACAATCGCAGTTTCCTCAGTGAGAAAGGTTGAAATTTCATAACAATCCACCACATTTATGCAAAACCAAATCATTTTGTTCAGAAATTCTGAGTTCTTCTGCCTGTTTTTTGTGCTTAAAGTGTTCAAATGTCATGTGGTGCGACCGTGCATCATGTGGAGCCACTGATAACAGCAGGAATTCTACGGCTGCAGTTTAATAACAGACAATGTCGATTTTTTACTTCATTTTTCTTCATTTTTCTTCATTTTCCAGGGCAGTAGTTTGTTCATTAAACACAAACAGGCGACTGTCATATCGGAGCAAAAGAAAATATCAATATGCATTAAAAATCTAAAGAAACGCAACAGTTTGTTTCTCTACACTTCATATTACTCACAACTTAGACTAATATCCCAACCATGTTTTAGAAAATAAAACAGTTTTCAGGTTATTCTCGGTCGCACCACGTGACATTTTACACTAAAAATGCTTCATATAAATGTTCAACACAGATTTATGCTCCTGACACTGGAAATATCTGAAAAAGTTCAATAGAAACTAATATTTTTTATGTTTTAAAATGTGTCTGTTGAAAATCCAGGCCTCTGAGACCAAACACCACGACACACACACATCGACTCTGTGATACATCGTGACACTCAAACTGATTCAAAATGACTTTTAAATACTATTTTTCACAAAAATTCATTAATTACATTCATTATTCTCATGATTAAAATATATATACATATCATACAGTGTATATAGGTGTATGTAGACGTGTGTTTTGCCTTTAAGTAGATGTAAATTAAATTGAGATTATAATTTGACGATAGCAAAATAATGAATAAAAACCTGTGCATGTTCCAGATTTGTTACTAGAAACAAGAGCCTGACAAAGGTTCACTGGAGGATTTTGCGGCCGTGATCCAAACGGTTTGTCGCGTATTTGTGACACTCGGCGTTAAAGGGTTCATATTTCTTCCCAAATCAACAGTTCCGGACGTTATAGGACAAAGGGGAACGAGAACCCGATTTCACACTCGCACTTCTGCAGGAAGGAGGAAAATATCGATATTACAAACTGGAAAAAAAAGTGCGGCCGCTTCAGGAAGATCAGCAAAGTGACGTGAACGAGGCCCGACATTCGGCCTCGTCACATTCACGGTTCATTTTATTGGAGGAGGGGGGACGTTCCAGCCGAGACAATGGGACTTTCTCGAGCTGGGACTTTCGAGCCGGGGTGGGGGTATTCGGGGTGACCGGTAATAATGAAATTCTGGAAAGAGCGAGTTGTTAATGAAAAAAAACCGTTGCACTCGCCCCGTTCACGTCTTATTTGTGATTTATTTGCGAGTCCGTGTGTATAATCTGAGAGACTTCAGGACAGTTTCAAGCACGATTTTCTGTATTTTATCTCAAAAAAACTAACAATATAATCCCCCTTTACTGTTGGCGGGGGTCAGATTGGTCCAAAATAACGACACTATGGGACATTTGGGGACACGGGGCTCAAAACTGGGGCCGTCCCGGGGAAAGAGGAACGTCTCGTCGAACCTGCAGACAGAGGAAGAGTCTTTAGTCCTGAGTCCCGAGTCCTTAATCTGGATTATCTGAACGAGACGCCTCGGTCTCTCGCTGTGGAGTTTCGGGCATTTGAGTCCAGCCTCTTCACGCAAAAACTTACAGACTTCGCTTACAGACTCGTGTACTTCGTTTACGTTCTGCATTACTATGATTTACCGCGGTGGTGTCGACGGTTACAGCATCAGCACCGTTTTCATCAGCGTCACAACGTCCCAGATGCCCAAACGCAGCTCCACGCGACCAACGTGGCGCGAAATGTGTGCGTTTTGTCGTTTCGTCTGTTTGTTTTCCTCAGCAGATCTGATTAGGATCGTCCAAACTCATGAAAACGAGATCAAAACTAGAATCGAAACAGGAGTGTAGCGATATCCACATCTCTCTGTACGATATTTTCACCATAAACATCTCACCGTAACAGATTTATTGCGATATTTTGTCGTAAATGCCACTTCACAAGACTTAATCCACAGAATGAAGATGTAAAAGTGCTTTGAACAGTTATTTCTTCATGTCGTCTGCACTGAAACGGAGCAAAGGATCATGGTCTATGTAGTTCCCTCTGTTTTTTTTAGCTATTTCTGCATCAGAACTGTTCATTTAAGCAAAGACACTTGGGATTCGATATATTGTGATGCTCCACGATATTATTGTGACGCCTTTGACGATACGAAATCACCAGATTTTTATTCATTTTTATTGTTACATCCCTAGAAATGAAACTTTCCTGAATGTTTTCAGGACAATCTGGAGCTGTATCAGAACATGGACCTGGTTTGGACCTGGTTTAGCCCTGGTTTAGTCCTGGGTTAATCTTGGTTTAGTCCTGGTTTAGTCCTGGTTTAGTCCTGGTTTAGTCCTGGTTTAGCCCTGGTTTAGTCCTGGTTTAGTCCTGGTTTAGACCTGGTTTAGCCCTGGTTTAGACATGGTTTAGACCTGGTTTAGACCTGGTTTAGACCTGGTTTAGACCTGGTTTAGACCTGGTTTAGTCCTGGTTTAGACCTGGTTTAGACCTGGTTTAGACCTGGTTTAGACCTGGTTTAGTCCTGGTTTAGCCCTGGTTTAGCCCTGGTTTAGACCTGGTTTAGACCTGGTTTAGACCTGGTTTAGCCCTGGTTTAGCCCTGGTTTAGACCTGGTTTAGACCTGGTTTAGCCCTGGTTTAGACCTGGTTTAGACCTGGTTTAGTCCTGGTTTAGCCCTGGTTTAGACCTGGTTTAGCCCTGGTTTAGACCTGGTTTAGACCTGGTTTAGACCTGGTTTAGACCTGGTTTAGTCCTGGTTTAGCCCTGGTTTAGACCTGGTTTAGACCTGGTTTAGACCTGGTTTAGACCTGGTTTAGACCTGGTTTAGCCCTGGTTTAGACCTGGTGTGGACCTGGTTTAGCCCTGGTTTAGCCCTGGTTTAGACCTGGTTTAGACCTGGTTTAGCCCTGGTTTAGACCTGGTTTAGCCCTGGTTTAGACCTGGTTTAGCCCTGGTTTAGCCCTGGTTTAGACCTGGTTTAGCCCTGGTTTAGACCTGGTTTAGACCTGGTTTAGCCCTGGTTTAGACCTGGTTTAGCCCTGGTTTAGCCCTGGTTTAGCCCTGGTTTAGCCCTGGTTTAGACCTGGTTTAGACCTGGTTTAGCCCTGGTTTAGACCTGGTTTAGACCTGGTTTAGACCTGGTTTAGACATGGTTTAGACATGGTTTAGACATGGTTTAGACCTGGTTTAGACCTGGTTTAGACCTGGTTTAGCCCTGGTTTAGCCCTGGTTTAGCCCTGGTTTAGCCCTGGTTTAGACCTGGTTTAGACCTGGTTTAGCCCTGGTTTAGACCTGGTTTAGACCTGGTTTAGCCCTGGTTTAGACCTGGTTTAGACCTGGTTTAGCCCTGGTTTAGACCTGGTTTAGACCTGGTTTAGACCTGGTTTAGACCTGGTTTAGCCCTGGTTTAGACATGGTTTAGACATGGTTTAGACCTGGTTTAGCCCTGGTTTAGACCTGGTTTAGTCCTGGTTTAGACCTGGTTTAGCCCTGGTTTAGCCCTGGTTTAGCCCTGGTTTAGCCCTGGTTTAGCCCTGGTTTAGACCTGGTTTAGACCTGGTTTAGTCCTGGTTTAGCCCTGGTTTAGCCCTGGTTTAGCCCTGGTTTAGACCTGGTTTAGCCCTGGTTTAGCCCTGGTTTAGACCTGGTTTAGCCCTGGTTTAGCCCTGGTTTAGCCCTGGTTTAGACCTGGTTTAGCCCTGGTTTAGCCCTAGACCACTATGGAACCTACCTGGATATAAGACCACATGGGAATAGAAAAGAAAGTACTTTTAATTTTATTTTATTATAATTGGAATATTATAATCAGTATTGAGTATCACGTCTATTCCTAAGTATCAAATACATTTAATTATTTTTTTGTATTTATGTTATATTATATTATGTTATGTATTAATTTTTTTTAATTTATATGCTTTTTTAATTTTATTGGCTTCCATAAGCAGCGCCCCACCTGCTGAGCCTGTTCTACCTGTGCCTATAAATAACCAAGATATCAGAGACTTCCACTCTCCGCAATCACATCACTGAAGGACAGGTATTAGTTTGGTTCTGTAAACAGGCTTTGTCAGACCAGTCCTTGTGTTTACACAGCTCCTGTCAGTCTGCGCTCCTGCTCCTCTGCCCGCTTATATAATCCGTCCAAACCCAGGAGCAGCGAAACGTAACTTCACCCAGTGCGTAACTCCTCCCACGAGCAAGTCACCGAAATGTGGACGGGCAACTTTTAAAAGCCGCTCTACGACAACAACTCGAGTGCCAAATCTAATAAGAGTTTACGCTTATTTTCCCTACGCAGGCGCCATGCGATTACAACGCGTGTCCAACTTCACAACATGCACCAAAACACAGAAAATGCAACAAATACCGAACATAAAACAGGATATAGTTCAAAACAACACGCCGAATTACTCTCCACTGTCTGTTAACAATAAAAAAGCGCATAAATTGGAGGTTTATCGAGTTCACTCGCAGTACGATCTGAGAAGATGTTAAAAAGCAACGTTTGCAAGCGGGATTCAATTACAGATCGTTTACGCGCAACGCCAACCGTGCGTAAAGGGAATTCCACGCTTGTTTATTCGCGTGTGAAGTTCCAGTTAAAGGAAGTGTCACGTCGGACACTTGGCGTGAAAATCATCGCGGCGAATAACTTGGAAAAGCGAGTCCAAAACAAGTATTAAAAAAAACAACAAAAAACGCACTTACCACGACCGAGCGGGAGTCCAGTCCAGCACTGCGGTTCCCGGCGGAGAGAATAATCCTCCGGGAAGGAAAGATCCGCGCAAAGAGCCGCGGGAAGACGGGAAATGTGAGCGGAATTGTGAATGAAGACGGGATGAATTGAAGTTAAAAGTGATGCACCATTGAGGGTTCGCTGCCTCTCCGGCGGCACGGAGCAGACACGAGTAGACAGACTGATGCTGCGTTCAGGGCCCGGCAGAGAAACGGGAGAGACGAGGGTTAAAAGGAAAGGGAAAGGGATCATTAGATTGGATTTATTACTGGATTATTGTCTTGATATGAAAGGGTGCACTTAACGCAGGGGTGGGCACTTATTTTTTCTCGCGGGGCCACATGAGAAACAGAAAATATTGTGCTTAACTCGATTCTGCATAATATTAAGTGTATTTCTTTATAAAAAGCAGTAAATATAATAGTTTTGACGCGCTGGTCAGACTGGGAAGAGTTTATGTTATGACTAAGCAATGAAAAACTAGGCTGCCTTACAAAAAATTCATTTAAAAACACCTCTAAAATAAAAGCAATGCGGTTTCAGGCCAGGCATGAGGTCAAATGATTAAAATATATTTATTTTCTGAAGCTAAAGTCCGTCGCTAGAAGTGGTGGAAAAAACGGCACAGATCAGTGTTTCCTCTGCGGAGATCAACAGGCAACAAACTAGTGCAGTGATGGGGGCAAGTTCTGAACTCGACTCCAGCGCAGAAGCAACAAGTGAGAATCGACTACTGACGGTGAAGAAGAAGAAGAGAAACTGAAAGTTGTTGAAAGAAAATGGATCAGGAGTGCATTTTTTTAGCGTTTTCAAAAATTCACTCATAAATAAATGGGATTAGTTTCTGATGTGAGTTCGGGTGCGCGTGGTGCCAAGTTTCATGTCGTTAGGGCAAAAAAATAATATGGGTCAATCCCACAACAGCCTCCATGTCACATTCAGTGCTGTTCTAATAAAATCCGTCATATTATTTCATTGTTACTTCCTGCGTCCTGCGATTTTTACCTGATTTCACCAACTTCAACATTACGGTAACGCGCAACAGCTCCGCCGGGTTTAAAATACAGAATCTGACGGAACAAATTATTTTTCAAAGCGAGAGACAAAATTCCTCTCATTTCCGACGGTCCTTGAACCCTCCCTGTGCGCGTGTGACAGACACTCGTGCACTGACTCACAGGCTCGTGTCCCGCCCACAGCGCGTGCACGGGGCCAATGGGGCTCGTGACGAAAGCGCGGTCACGCAGCAGCGCGCGCACAGCGGGCCGCGTGCGGGAAGAACCTCCAGAGGCCCGCGAGGACCAGACCGGGACCAGACCGGGACCAGACCGGGACCAGAACGGGACTATTCCGGGACAAAACCAGGACTCTGCCAGGACTAGACCGGGACGAGACCGGGACTGAACCAGCACTCGACTGGGACTATAACAGGACTATTCCGGGACAAAATCAGGACTATACCAGGACTAAACCAGGACTATACCAGGACTATGCAAGGACTAAACCAGGACTATACCAGGACTAAACCAGGACTATACCAGGACTAAACCAGGACTATGCAAGGACTAAACCAGGACTATACCAGGACTAAACCAGGACTATGCAAGGACTAAACCAGGACTAAACCAGGACTATACCAGGACTATGCAAGGACTAAACCAGGACTATACCAGGACTATGCAAGGACTAAACCAGGACTATACCAGGACTATGCAAGGACTAAACCAGGACTGTACTAAAGAGAACTAAACTAGGACTAAACCAAGTCTAAATCAGGATGGAACCAGGACTAAACCAGGACTATACCAGGACTAAACCAGGACTATATCAGGACTATACCAGGACTAAACCAGGACTATACCAGGACTAAACCAGGACTATGCAAGGACTAAACCAGGACTATACCAGGACTAAACCAGGACTATATAAGGACTAAACCAGGACTATATAAGGACTAAACCAGGACTATATCAGGACTATACCAGGACTAAACCAGGACTAAACCAGGACTATGCAAGGACTAAACCAGGACTATACCAGGACTAAACCAGGACTATATAAGGACTAAACCAGGACTATATAAGGACTAAACCAGGACTAAAACCTGATCTAATCCAGGCCTAACCAAGACAAACCAAGAGCCTGTGCAGGACTAAAGAAATAATTATAACTTTTCGCGATTCTAAAAACAGATTTTGTCAAATTAAATTCAAATCCTCTTTCTCTCCGTCTCTTTTTCTTTAGCCTCTGTCGTTCTTTCTCTTCCTCTCTCCTCCTCCTCTGCACCTGCTTCTCTCAGACTCTTTTATTTCTGCATCTGTCTCGCACTGACCGATCCAAAAAAAAAAAAAATATGATCGGGTTCACAGGGTTCAGATATGAGCGAGTGTCGCCCTCTGCTGGTGGAAAACAGAACTACAACCTCCGCGTGAAGAGGAGGAGGGGCGGGCTAACCACTCTGCCACTGCAACAACCGGAGTCTGACCCACAACCTCCCGACGCAGACTGGAGGGAAAAAAAGGGAGAATTATATAAATGTAAAAGTGAAAGTAAAAATGTAATTAAATATTACAAAAATATAGAAAATGAAATATGCACTGCAAAAAGGCCTATCAAAAAATAAGAAGAAAAAAAATACAGATTTTGAAGTAAAAATGGCCTATTTTAAGTGAAATTATCTTCCAGTGCAGTAAGAAATTTTCACTTACCAAATTTTCTTAAAACAAGATGAAATATGAATCTTGTTCTAAGCAGAAAACACGAGTTTCAAGTATTTATGGCAAGATTTTTCACCTTATTGGTTTGAGGAGGAAGTTAAAGAGGCTTAACCTGGACTGAGTTAATATAAAAAGTGCTTAGAATAAGTTGTAATATCGAGATAAGATAAATCAGGATGAAATATCTGGAAACAAGTAAAAAAAATCTCATCTTATTAAGTTAAAAAATCTTAAAATTGGTCTTTTATTTTGAATCTGCTTAATTCAAGTCAGTTTAACTATGATAGAAAATCCTTTTTTGTAGTGTAGAGTAGGGAGCATTATTTGGTACATCAGGGTGAGTTTTTGCACAGTTGTAGGGAGTATTATCTGTAGTTGTTGCACAGTTGTAGGGAGTATTATCTGTAGTTGTTGCACAGTTGTAGGGAGTATTATCTGTAGTTGTTGCACAGTTGTAGGGAGTATTATCTGTAGCTGTTGCACAGTTGTAGGGAGTATTATCTGTAGCTGTTGCACAGTTGTAGGGAGTATTATCTGTAGCTGTTGCACAGTTGTAGGGAGTATTATCTGTAGTTGTTGCACAGTTGTAGGGAGTATTATCTGTAGTTGTTGCACAGTTGTAGGGAGTATTATCTGTAGCTGTTGCACAGTTGTAGGGAGTATTATCTGTAGTTGTTGCACAGTTGTAGGGAGTATTATCTGTAGTTGTTGCACAGTTGTAGGGAGTATTATCTGTAGTTGTTGCACAGTTGTAGGGAGTATTATCTGTAGTTGTTGCACAGTTGTAGGGAGTATTATCTGTAGTTGTTGCACAGTTGTAGGGAGTATTATCTGTAGTTGTTGCACAGTTGTAGGGAGTATTATCTGTAGTTGTTGCACAGTTGTAGGGAGTATTATCTGTAGTTGTTGCACAGTTGTAGGGAGTATTATCTGTAGTTGTTGCACAGTTGTAGGGAGTATTATCTGTAGCTGTTACACAGTTGTAGGGAGTATTATCTGTAGCTGTTGCACAGTTGTAGGGAGTATTATCTGTAGTTGTTGCACAGTTGTAGGGAGTATTATCTGTAGCTGTTGCACAGTTGTAGGGAGTATTATCTGTAGCTGTTGCACAGTTGTAGGGAGTATTATCTGTAGTTTTTACACAGTTGTAGGAATCTCACCCACAGCCTCCGTTTTGGGACAGAGTGAAGTGTCGGTGCGTTTGGATTCTGCAGCTTTAATAATGAATGAGCCGCTGCAGTGAAACGAGAGAAGAACAAGCAAATAAACACGAGCAGAACAAACACGACGAACGAAACGCTTCAGTTTTACGCACGACTCGCTCTTTCATTCAGTCCACTTTATTTCTAACACAGTTCATAAACGCGACAGTTTCCAAAGTGCTGCACAGACAAATGGACACAATAAAAGCAGTAAATCATGAATAAAAACAATGAATAAAAAGTGTGGAAATGTCTAAAGCTACAAATGATTTAAATGAATTAAATAAATGCACATAATCATGTCCGTATGTAGGTCTATGTGTATGTGTATCATGTGTAGGTGAGTGAATACACACGTTTACCTCTGTATAATGGTGTAATTTTGCATTTTATAATATTATTCATTTTATTTATCAGGCGCCTTTCTGGATGCCTAAGGTCACTTTACAACAACATAAAAAATGAAGTACGACTCTGCACACTGACTGAACACTGTTTTCTGCCATTTTTACCACTGTATATTTCTGTCAGTCACTGCATATTGTTGTAATCTTGTTGTAAATATTTGTATATTTTTATTTCCCTGCTAAGAGACACTTCGGTGCGATTTTGCACTTGAAACATCAATAAATTTAAACATAAAAAATACAATAAAATATGTGTCTTTTATTTAGTTTTATTTGTTTGTTTATTTTATCATTATTATTTGTTTATTTTATTTCCCTATTCCCCTTTGCACAGACTTTTTATTTATACTTTTTTGTCTGTAGAGAGTAAAATCTGCTTCTGTTTTGTTCTGTCTTGTTTCTTTGGGGTTTACGAATCATCAGCGGAAAAGTGTAAATTGTGCTCGGTGCATTTGTTATGACGCAGCGCCCTCTGCTGGTGAGAAAAGATATCATTTTACTCAAAGATTTTCTTGAAAACAGATGTAAAGATATTTCGTCCATTATTCGGTGACAAATTTATTTATTTATTTATTTATTTGATGTGGACATAACAAATTGCACTGGACGGACCAGATACATTGTTTTCAGTGTTATAGCGCGAGTGCAAAAATAAAATAATGTCTTTTAAATCATCTCTATTTGAAACAATAGAAATAACAAGACTTTTAATGACTTAATTCTACGAAGTCGTACCTCATCTGTGTTTTTAAGTTCAATTATGCCCACAATAGTTCATTTTAATAAAAAAAATATGAGTTAACATTACTCAAAAAGAAGAACATGTTACAGCAACTTGACATAATGAAGTTAGACTATTTCTGAACCTTTGTGTGTCCACGAATTAATCTATTTAAGTACTTTGAACTTTCGGGTTTACAGTGTTTATTTCTTCATGTCGTCTGCACTGAAACGGAGCAAAGGATCATGGTCTATGTAGTTCCCTCTGTTTTAGCTATTTCTGCATCAGAACTGTTCATTTAAGCAAAGAGACTTGGGATTCGATATATTGTGATGCTCCACGATATTACTGACGATACGATATCACCATATTTCGGTTATAAAACGTACCCAGTGCCCCTTACACCCTCCGTCCTCTAAGCTCCGTGCGTAAAGGTGCGGGTCCTTAAGCCTCTCACCGTCTAAACTCGTCACTTTTATCCGCGCTGCAGTGACATGAGCTTCGGGGAGCGCGCCTCGTCTTACCGCCGGCTCTTCGGGGACTCTCCGCGGTTCTCCGGCTCCCCGGGGCTCAGAGCCGGGGCCCCGGGGACGCACCGGAGGACGGGGCGCTCCGGGGCCGCTCTGGTGCCGCTGATCCACACGGACTCTGTGGACCTGAGCCGGAGCTCCGCGATCAGCAGCGACCTGAAGATGGTCCGGACCAACGAGAAGGAGCAGATGCAGGTGAGTAAAACAGAGAGAAAATACAGTTTATATATGAGACTTGGACTCAGACAGACCTAGACCTAGACCTAGACCTAGACCTAGACCTAGACCTAGACCTAGACCTAGACCTAGACCTAGACCTAGACCTAGACTTAGGCAAACTATGTACAGTGAAATGATTTGGAGATAGGAGTTCACACATCACAATATGATATATTATAATTCAAATTCAATTTAAATTCACATTCAGAAAGTTTATTGTCAGTTTTCATGAACATATAGAAATGTAAATTGTTTTCTCACTCTCAGTCTTCTAATATACTATAACTTCATGATATTTTGTTATTATAGTGTAATAACAAAGAGTAAAACTGATAAATGGTAATACTAAATTCTAAATAAGCAAAAAAGAGCAAGAAACAGGTGTGAAATAAGGTATGATTTAAAAAATGTAAATGTACAAGTCAAAATAAAATAGAAATAGAAGTAATAAAATATAAACTCTTGGCTTTATACAAGAGGTCAGGAAAACAATGACATGATGAAAATGATATGAAATATGGTGAATATTAAGTTGCATTAACTTTTTGAATGGAGAATCTGCTTATAACACGGAGATGTTATTGCTTTGATCTGAATGTTCCACAGTGTGGCATTAATTCATGGTTTCCATCCATCTTCTCCCGCTTAATCCGGCTGGGTCACGGGGGCAGTTTGCTGCCCAATACTCATAGCACCTGACTCCCCCTATGAACCCCTCTGCAGGTGGTGAGCCCACAATCTTATTAATTAATTAATCATTTTATTTACACAGCGCCTTTCATGACGCCCAAAGTGCTTCACAGTTCATTTTTCATTCTCTCCACCCTCAGTGGTGTAAATACTGTTGTGCCACAGCTGCCCTGGGGCAGACTGACAGAAGTGAAGCTCCACTCTGCCCCATCGGCCCCTCAGAGCCCAACATCACTCACACACTCCACTGTCATAGGACATGTCTAAAGACACAACAGTTTTTCCCCTGTGGCACCTGGAATTCCCAGTGTCTCACATCCCAGTCCTGGCCAGGTCCTGCTGAGCTCTGAGATCTGAGCTCTGAGATCTGAGATCTGAGATCTGAGCTCTGAGATCTGAGCTCTGAGATCTGAGCTCTGAGATCTGAGCTCTGCTTTGACAAACTGTTATGGCCACATAATTGTGAGCAGGGGTGCTTTTCTTTCATAGAAATATGTTTAACACAATGAAACATTCCAGGAAAAGCAATAATATTCTCACAGAGAAAAGCAGGTGATGCACCCACCACTGCACATTACTCTGATCTGGCCAAGATTTGAAAACTTCTATCAGATTATTCATCTTTCTTTCAGATTTATTATCGACTTAATAGTTCTGAGACTTGCTCTGAGGCCAGGTGACCCTAGATTGTAAATGATTTTGGTTTTCAAATGTGTATCTCCTAAAACATAAGCCCAACATGCACTTATTATTAGAGCTCAATATGCAAGTCAAAAATCTGCACTTCAGATGTCCTTTATTTCCATGGATTCCTTTTGAACACGGTCTAAAGACAGTTCCTCCTCACATACACAACACCTGCTACTACCTCCTCTTAAATAGCCACAGGTGAGTCAGACTGAACCGGTGACTCCTGGAGGCTGGAGGTGGATTTTGGCCGCTACACTGCTTCATTCTGGTCTAGAGGTCGTTTATTTTAGTAAAATGATCTGTCCGTGCAGAGAGATCATTTCAGTACTTATAAGTCATTTAAGTGTTTATGTCTGAAGCGTTTGTGCAGCTTTAATGCTCCCTCTCCCTGTGACCTCCACATCCCCGTGTGTCTCTCAGGGTCTGAACGATCGCTTCGCCGTGTTCATCGAGAAAGTGCATCAGCTGGAGCAGCAGAACCTCAGTCTGGAGCAGGAGCTTCTCGCCCTGAGACAGAGACAGGCCGAGTCCAGGCTGAACCAGGTCTACAGGGACGAGATCCGAGACCTGAGAGTCCAGATCGAGACCCTGAGCCGGGACAAGAACCGACTGCTGGTGGAGCGCAGCAACCAGGAGGACGAACTGCAGGTCACAGACTTTACATACAAGCCATGAACGGTGTATGTGCCATTACAGGACGGATTAAAGATGTAGATGAACCATTTTAGTGATGCTACGTTTTTGCAATCACTGTTTGGCAAAATCTGCGTCCGGATGACCCAGGGTGACCAGATGCCCCGAAAAACTCAGGAAATCTAAGCTGTTGTGCCCAATCCCGCCCTGAATGTCCCGAAAATTAGACTCCAGACACTCCCTCGGCCCCAAATTTCAGCCAATCTCATCTGGTCGCCCTAATGGTCTCCCTAATGTAAGATAGTAATTTATTGTATATATAGCTTTTTGATTGCAATTTATTGTATATATTGTGTATATATTGTCTTTAGATCCCTATAGTGTTTGTCTATTTTTAACTTAACTGTACTCTATTGCTGCTACTGTTTCTTGCTGTTCTCTTTACTGTGCGTTGCAACACTGAAATTTCCCATTGTGGGACAAATAAAGGATATCTTATCTTATCTTATCTAAAGTGACACAGGCGAATCCTCCTCTACAGTTGAACCCAGTGACCCACTGCTGGACGAATGAGGGTTTACACCATCTTATTTTTATTTATAAGGAGAAAATACTTTTGAGCAGGGTCGTTCTCTTATTCAACTCCAAAAACGTGATTACCGTCGGCTCAAAGGATTTTAGGACACGATATTAATACGGCAAATTTATGTTGCCACAAACAAACAAATAAGGAGAAAGTTGAACATTTGTGGATCATAAATTTGGATTCTTACAGAGTTCTGACTTATCCATCTGAAATCATGACGCTGTGAAGTTCTAGAGTTTATTTGCCTTTTGCAGTGAAGTGAGAAATACTCTATATATGGAAAAAGTGATGTCAAGGAATCAAACGTTATTTTTATAGCACTTTTCATACATTTAAAATGTAGCACAAGGTGTTTCACCTGCAACAGAAAAATGACCAACTCCATCCCCCGCCCCAGTGTCTCATCCATATTTACAGCAGCAGTTTAGACAGAAATATAAACAGAAAGATCCTAAAGGTTATAGTAAAATAAATAAATACATAAAAAATGGAGGACTAAAATTAGATGAAAACTAAATAAAATAATTTAATTTAGAACAAATATTATAATAAAAATAATTTAATGTAACTAAAATTTGTTTCAATTAAAAGCTAAATTAAAAAGATATGTTTTGAGTTCATTAAAAAAAAAGAACACTTGCAGCAGACCTCAGATTCTCAGGTGGACCTCAGATCCTCAGGTGGACCTCAGATCCTCAGGTAGACCTCAGATCCTCAGGTGGACCTCAGATCCTCAGGTAGACCTCAGATCCTCAGGTGGACCTCAGATCCTCAGGTGGACCTCAGATCCTCAGGTAGACCTCAGATCCTCAGGTAGACCTCAGATCCTCAGGTAGACCTCAGATCCTCAGGTGGACCTCAGATCCTCAGGTAGACCTCAGATTCTCAGGTGGACCTCAGATTCTCAGGTAGACCTCAGATCTTCAGGTAGACCTCAGATCTTCAGGTAGACCTCAGATCCTCAGGTAGACCTCAGATTCTCAGGTGGACCTCAGATTCTCAGGTAGACCTCAGATCTTCAGGTAGACCTCAGATCCTCAGGTGGACCTCAGATCTTCAGGTAGACCTCAGATTCTCAGGTAGACCTCAGATCTTCAGGTAGACCTCAGATCTTCAGGTAGACCTCAGATCTTCAGGTAGACCTCAGATCTTCAGACTGCACTTTTGTGGTTCTTTTTATGGTCCATTTCTGGTCTGTTAGGCTTCAACCTCAACTTTTTACGTTTACAAGCAAATGTAGCGCAGTTCTGATGCATTTTTAAATTATAATCTGTATATATAGGTAATGCAGATGATGCCAAAGTAAAAAGTGAGATATTCATGAGTGTTCCTGTTGCAGCGTGTGGGTGCTCGCCTGCAGGAGGAGGCAGATCTCCGGGCCCGGGCGGAGCTCAGTCTGAAGGCCCTGCAGAAGGACGTGGACGAGGCGGCGGCCGTCAGACTGAACCTGGAGAGAAAACTGGACTCTCTGAGCGACGAGATCATCTTCATGAAGAAAGTGCATCAGGAGGAGATGGAGGAGCTCAGCAGCTTCATGGAGGCTCAGCAGGTACAGGGACGAGGTTAGAGCTGTGTGTCCTGAGGAGAAGTTTGGAATAACAGCGCATATATGCTTTAGCGATAGCTGTTTTATATGGAAGATCATTTGTTTAATCAAATTTAGGATTTTAAATGCCACAGAATCTCTCACTTTGAAGTGTTTTAAATTGAATATGAATAAATAACCCTTTAAAAATTCAGCAAAAATATTTTCAAACCCTCAAATTCATCTGTTAAAATTTTGCAGCAAAGATCGAAGATGCCCAGGCAGAAGCAATCGATCCAAAGTGATCTGATCTGAGGGGCAGTCACACTAGGACTTTAGAACCGTCCCCAAGCACGATCGTCCATAAAGTGCTGTATGTTTGTCCAGAGTGAGCACAATTGGACTGTGTCCAGACACGGCACAGTTTGGACTTTGGTTCGGTTGCAGGAGGTGGACCAAAGCAATGTACATATACGAGCCCTGTGTGTGCGCTGGTGTTATTCATATGAGAAAAACAGTGAATAAACTCAGCTCCAAAACACCTTCAATAAGGACTATGGACAGCGACAAAAGTTTTGCAGCCTCGTCTCTGGGTGTCCTCACTCCTCTGTGCTGTTTTTATCTCCATAAACTCACATAGGAGCGCATCGCAGCAGGACTCGTGTCGGTCTCACTATTTAACAGATATTTCTGCCTCACACTTCCCTCTGTTGATTTCCCACTGTTAAAGCCCAAAATACTCGATTGTCGACTCCAGCGGTGGCGAGAGGTGAGAGAAGTGAGAATCGACTACTGACGGTGAAGAAGAAGAGAAACTGAAAGTTGTTGAAACAAAATGGTTCGGGAATGTAATTTTTTTCAGCATTTTTCAGTAAATGGGATTAGAAATGACGTCGACGATCGAGTCTTTTGGGCTTTGGCCTGTGCAGTGGGAAATCAACAGAGGGAAGTGTGAGGCTGATTATAAAGTTATTTTCTAACGTTTCCAGACACTAATGAGTGAACCAGGCAGAGCGTTTTGTTTGTTAGACTTGTGGCTGTTGTCAGATGGGTTAAAGTGGTGTTAAGCTTCTTCAGTGTGAAGCAAATTGGTGTTTTACGTGGAAGTTCAGAACTTGCCCCCATCACTACACTAGTTTGTTGCCTTGACAGACTCACTGCCACAGCGATATCTCCGCCGAGGAAACACTGATCTGTGCCGTTTTTTGGCTTCTCACAGAATTCCACCTCCTCTAGCAATGACTTTAGCTTCAAATGTGCTGGAGTTCCACTTTAAAGCGTCTCCTCCTGTGTCAGGTGTCAGTGGAGGTGGAGAGGTCCAAACCAGACCTGACCTCGGCTCTGAAGGAGATCCGGAGTCAGTACGAGTGTCTGGCGGTGAAGAACCTGCAGGCGGCCGAGGACTGGTACAAGTCCCGTTTCCGGAGCGTGAGCGAGCAGGCGTCCCGGAGCTGCGAGGCGCTTCGGCAGAGCAGGGACGAGCTGGGAGACGTCCGGAGACTCCTGCAGAACACGAGCATCGAGAACCAGAGTCTGCAAGCAGCCAACGACAGCCTGGAGAGACAGATCACAGACATGGAGGAGGCTCATGGGGCCGAGGTCACAGAGCTACAGGTACTGCTACTACGAATACTACTGCTACTACTACTACTACTACTGCTACTGCACTCTGGAGAGACAGATCACAGACATGGAGGAGGCTCATGGGGCTGAGGTCACAGAGCTACAGATACTACTACTACGAATACTACTACTGTTACTGCTACTACTATTGTTACTACTATTACTGCTGCTACTACTACTACAACTGCTACTATTACTGCTACTACAAATACTACTACCTGGCAGGAGAGCCCAAATGATGTGCCTCTGCTTGCTCTAATTGCTTTGTAAACTGTGCTGCAGAAATAAAGTGGATTTGGATTTGGAGAGTCGTTCCGGGTCAGAAGTCGGGCCCTTGAGTGTGGACAGTGGGTTTAGACGTGAGCTCCAGAGAAACAGATTAACTGTGACACTAAGCCCAGAGCAGCACTAAAGCATCTGAGAGGCTTTCACTGCTGCACGCAACGGCCTGTCTGTGCGCTCTCACCTGCAGACCCTAAATATGTACAAATATGTGGACAAATACACTAAAAATACAGAAAATATGTACAAATACATCAAAAATACACCAAATATATGGACAAATACACCAAAAATACACCAAATATATGCACAAGTACACCAAAAATACAGAAAATATGTACAAATACATCAAAAATACACCAAATATATGGACAAATACACCAAATATATGCACAAATACACCAAAAATACAGAAAATATGTACAAATACATCAAAAATACACCAAATATATGGACAAATACACCAAAAATACACCAAATATGTACAAATACATCAAAAATACACCAAATATATGTACAAATACACCAAAAATACACCAAATATATGGACAAATACACCAAAAATACATCAAATATATGCACAAATATACCAAAAATACACAAAATATGTACAAATACACCAAAAATACACCAAATATATGCACAAATATACCAAAAATATGCACAAATGCACCAAAAATACACCAAATATATGCACAAATAAATAAAAAATACACCAAATATATGGACAAATACACCAAAAATAGATCAAATATATGCACAAATATACCAAAAATACACAAAATATGTACAAATACACCAAAAATACACCAAATATATGGACAAATACACCAAAAATACACCAAATATATGGACAAATACACCAAAAATGTGCACAAATGCACCAAATATTTGCACAAATATATATACAAATACACCAAATATCAAATCAATCAAAAAATGACTTAAAAGTAATGAAATGATCTGTCCGTGCGGCAAGATCATTTTACTGGACAAGTTCTCTTAAAATAAATGACCTCTAAAAGAGAATGAAGCGTCTTAGAACTATTAAGTAGAAAATAAATATGAAAACAAGATGAAGAACCTGTTTTGAAAGAAATTTGCAGTAGATTTTGCAGACGAAAACGAAAAGCAACTTGGATCTAAATGTGGCACAGAGCATCTTTTCTGTGCACTGTCCGTGTTCTAAATAAATAAGTAAATGATAATTATTCATCGAACTCTAACTGTGTTGAAGTGGTGTGTGTAAATTCTCGGTTTTCCATGTGTGTTTCCTCTGGTGTACCTCAGGACACCGTCGCTCACCTGGACGCAGAGCTGAGGAGCCTTAAAGCGGAGATGTCGCAGCACCTGAGGGAGTACCAGGACCTGCTCAACGTCAAGATGGCTCTGGACGTCGAGATCGCCGCCTACAGGTCAGACTGGGAACAGCGGCACTTCGTCACACACACAGAAATGACCGGAAAACGTTTGGAAACACGCGGGCGACGACTGTTGGCGACAGGAACTCTGGGAATACTGAGAAAATGGCCCAGTTTTCTTCATCTAGCTGTCGTATTCTTTCTTTTTTTCCTTTTGTAAATTGCCTATTCATTTGTGTGTTATAATTTGTCTAGTGTTTCTTCATGTTCAGCAGATCAACAGTTCCAACCAGCAGCAGGGGGCGCTCTCAGTGCAACAGCTCAGTGTTTGTTATGGTTATGTGGCTTTTATTTGATTCTATTCATATACTGTGTTAGAAATAATGTAAATATCGCTGTACAATGATACACCGCGCTGTACAGTGGCCTTTTTTCCTCTCGCTCCATTGAGATGTTACACTGAGAGCGCCCCCTGCAGGTTTTGGTGACTCTTTATGCAGCTTTTTCGGTGTTTTCTTGGTTTTCATCGTGTTGTGCTTCGTGTCATTTCTCTATTTGCAGTACATTTGATGGTGGCACATTCGTCTTTGTCTCTTGAAGCGCGTTTAAAAAAAATTTGCTCCACGTTCTTTGTTTGTTCTTGTGTTTGAGTTTGTGAATTTGCATCGTTTCTGTGCTTGAAGGTGTTTTCTCTAAACTGAGGCGCATTGGGCCATTCGCTGTGCTTTTGGCCCCCGTCGGCCACCGTAGGCGTGCGATAAAACCGTGGATTCAGCAGCAGCGTCTTCACAACCGGACAAAGCTTTTCATGAAGGGCGAGACTCTAATTGCGCGGATGGAAGTGTTGATCCGCCGAACATAATGGAGCACTACAGCGACATATTTTAATGAAGTTACACAAATTATAACACAAATGAATAGGCGATTTACAAATGGAAAAAAAAGACAGAATACAATGACGTCTAGATGAAGAAAAACAGGCCATTTCCTCAGTTTTCCCAGAGTTCCCATCGCCAACAGAGCCCAAGTGAAGTCGTCATCCGCATGTTTCCAAACGTCTTCTGGGTTAAGGTTAGGCCCAGACTACTTGAAATCACAAAGGCCACTGGAGGCAGCACACACTTAGATTTAGAAAGCTGCAAATTGGCCGAGTTTGCACGAAAGTTGCCAAAAAATTACGAATAACAGTAGATAATGCAATGAAAACCCCATATATACCGCAAAAAAGATTACAAAACACTTAAATCTATCAGAAAATGACTTAAAAGTAGTGAAATTATCTGTCCATGCAGCAAGTTTTTTTTTTTTTTTAATAAATGACCTCTAGACTAGAATGAAGCGTCTCTGGTCTTGTAAGTCGATAATAAATCTGAAAACAAGACGAAGAACCTGATAGAAGTTTTTAAATCTTGGCCAGATCAGAGAAATGTGCAAAAAAGTGGGTTTAGTCTTTAGTTTCTCCAGCCTGTGAACATGTGTGTCTCTTTAAGGAAGCTGCTGGAGGGAGAGGAGACTCACTTTAACTCCGGACTTTCATTCGGATCGTTCGGGCCTCAGCCCGGAGTCTCCGGAGGTCCGACCCGGCACAGGGAGCCCAGACGGGGCAAAGAGGGCGACGAGAAGGAGGGCGGCTCGGAGGAGAAGGAAGAGGAGCTCAATGCCCAACCTAACGACTGACGACGGAGAGGAGAGAGGAGAGGAGAGAGGAAAGGAGAGAGGAAAGGAGAGACAGGAGCAAGAGCTGAGGCAGGAGCAGGAGCAGGGGGGAGCAGAAGGATAAAGTGCAAACAACTTTAATAGTAATTAGCTAATAATGAGTTTGCTTTTTCTGTAAAATTCAACAGTGTGATGCCTGTTTTCAGAGGTGTGTAGCCAAAATTGTACTGAAGTTAGAGTAACATTACTTCAAAACTATCTGGCCAAAAAGAAAAGTGTCCACCTGGATTTAACTAAGCAAACAGGTCTGATGCTGCTGCAGTTGGTCAGGTCCAGGTTCAGCAGCAGTGTGTGAGAATGAGCTGAACCTGAATATACTGAAGGACCAGGTTATTCCAGCAGTGGATTTTCTCTTCCCTGATGCTCGGGCAGATTCCACGATGACGATGCAGGATTCATGGGGCTCAGACTGTGACAGAGCGGTTCAGGGAGCAGGAGACGTCATTTTCACACACGGATCGGCCTCCACAGAGTCCAGACCTGAACCCCACGGAGAATCTTTGGGATGTGCTGGAGAAGGATCAGACTCGACCATCATCAGTGCAACATCTTGGTGAAAAATGAATGCGACACTGGATGGAAATAAACCTTGTGACATTGCAGAAGCTTCTCGAAACAACGCCACAGCGAATGCGTTCAGTTTTCACTAAGATCTTACTAAATCCGGGCAAAATAATACAGGGCTAAATATGAAATGAACCCTTTTCACTCACCTTATGATTTGGTTTATAGTTTTTAACATTTAAAATCCTGTCAGTGCATTTGTCTCTCTTTTAACCAAAACTTATTGTTTGTCCTGCTGGAGCGACTGTGAAGATGTTCAGAAATAATCATAACAAAATTGAATTGACAGAATTCCCTAACTTTAGCAGGCCTGAAAAATGACATTTTCAATTTCCATGAGCGTGGGAACCCTGCAGAGGTGTTAAAATAGATTCGATTAGAATAGAAAGCTTTTATAGTCATTGTACACGACATAACGAGATGAGCAGCTGCTCCTTCAAAGTGCACACAAACATTAATAAAACTACTAATACACATAAACTACTTTACAGTAAAACCTGTGCAAAACCCACCAGAGGTGCACAGACGGATAACAGAGGGTCCAAGTGGAACGCAGCTTTAATTCTCAGTGCAAACCGGAGTTTAGTTTGGTGATAGAAGCCGTCCCTGAGTCTGTTTGTTCTGTTTGTTCTGGCTGGACTGGACCTGAAGCTCCTGCCAGAAGGAAACAGGTTAAAAATGTGGAAGCCGGGACGGGGACTGTCCTTTGTGATGTTCCTGGCCCTGCTGAGGGAGTTGTAGACGGTGCATATGGACGGCAGAGGGCAGCCAGTGATTTAATAAACTGTAAGCTGCTTTATTTTGTTTATAAGTATAAAATATTACTACTTAAAAAGTCCTGGTTGGTGTTCGAGTTGTTTTGGGAAAGTAATTTCTACCGTTTCTGTTCCTTGAGTTCGCACATGCTCAGTCCAGCTCCATCTTAGAGGAATCAGAATCCTGGATATTCTCCGATATTCTCAGAAAAACCCAGCGAGTCTCCTGGTTTCTCATCGCCGGGAAACTGGCAAATCCAGGAGACTGAAATCAGGATAAAGAGTCTGCACGAAGACTCACGAAACCTGATCAGATCTGCGATACTGAAGCACGTGAACGCACTCAGTCACTGTCTGCAGAGTCTCTGGGCCAGTGTTAAACAGTTAATCTGTCATTAGACAAACGTATTAAGAGCTAAAACCGGAAACCCTTTAGCTCCAGGGCTTTATAGAGCACAGGTGTCAAACACGTGGCCCGGGGGCCAGATCCGGCCCTCCAAGACCTTTAATCTGGCCCTCGGCTGATTTTCTATTAAAATATTTACAATTTTCAGATTTTTGTGGTAATTTTCTGTGCAGTTTAGCATAGCAGCGTCTCCAGTGCTTCTGTGTGTGGCGCCTCCACCAGAGCAGCACAAATGAAGCCTCATCTCTTTCCAAACACTATTAAAGGACGATCGTTTTGACTGTGACCGTGACATCAGCAAAATGTCCAAAATGAGAAAAGTGGAGCTGAGTGCAGGATTTTCTAAGACAAATGGACTAATTCTTATTTGTTCACGGAGGTGAATGGGAAACCTGTGCTCAGTGTGTTTGCAACAAGTGGCGGCGCTCAAGGAAAATAATCTTAAACGGTACTACAAGACACGGCGAAAAATACAACAACTTGAACAGAGAATTGAGAAGACAGAAGAGAAATGAATTATCCAATGAATTATAATTATTGTTGGGACTGAAGAAACAGACGTCTGTTTTCACCCAGGGGCCAAGAGGTTAGTGATGCTGCTGTGAAAGGAGCTGCCTAACCTAGCATGTTATAATATTTTGTAAAATAAAATAAAATAAAAAAGATTTCTGTAATAGATTTGTGTTTCTCTCCACAAATATTTGGACTTATTGCTATTTTTGGGGTATATATGTCATGAGTTTTCTGATCCGGCCCCTTTGGAATCAAAGTTGGTTGTATGCGGCCCCCGGACCAAAATGAGTTTGACGCCCCTGTTATAGAGTCTCCCGTGTCTCCTTCGCTTTGGTTTGAAGCATAAACTCATCTGAAATCTGCCTGAACACAGATTTCACTGCTCAATAAAATAAATCTTCCTTTTGATTTTGAGTTTTTATTACAAACAGAAGCGTCAGTACAAACCGTATAAATGTTAGCAGCTTTTTTTTTTTTTTTTACACAAATCACACAAAAACGGCCCTTTGGTTTAACGCCCTGAAACACGCTGAAGACAATTGTAAAAAACAAAACAATATAAATACGGAAAACTATACGATTATGTACAACAAATCAAAGAGACAATGGAAAAAACGTGGAAGTCAGTAGTGATTTCACAGTTTTTGAGGTCCGTTTGTGTCCAGAATGTGGATCTCCAACATTAAAGCTGCACTACGGAAGTGAAACGGCCACATTCTACAGGTGAAGTTTGACCGTGTTTTTGTGCAGAAGTTTGTGAATTCGCAGCTGATCAGGACGAGGGCAGGACCAGGCCGAAGTGAAGCACCAAGAGTCCGTCCTGAAACACGGGGGAAAAACAAAAATAAAAGCAAAAATAAGACGAGACATGTTGTGTAAAAAGAACAAAGCACAAACAAAACAATTCTATTTCCATGAACTTTATGAATTTGTTAAAAAACATTCAAATCTTCAGGTAAAATTCACCATAACAATTAATAAAACTGCAGAAATGACGTCCACGACACTCCCACCAACACAAATACATGCAGAGAATGAGTGTGGTAGTCGAGACCAAGACCTGTCCAAGACCACAGGGTCCCGAGACCGAGACAGGACCAAGACCGAAGCCCATCGAGACCAAACCAAGACCATCTTTGTATTTTACAGTTATTTTGACACATATACATCAATGTTTCTATTAGTGCTGTCAAAAATATCGCTCCATTAACGCATTCAAAACAATTTTAACGGCGTTCATACAGGAAGGAAAACAGTTTGTACAAAACGGAGAAGTCCCGTTTGGAGGAGACGGGCCAAAGCATGGGACATCTGCACCGATGCGCCCGCACGAGGAAAACATCAGACAAAATCTGCTGCAAAACATACGGTGAATCCACAACGAGGACCACGGACAGCGACCTCTCTCCCCGCGCCGCCACATCCACAAAGGAGCAGCGTCCCTCAGTGACAAGAACTACCTCAGGTCACAGCGCATGATTTCACCCATTATTTCACCCATTATTTAATTATTTCACCCATTATTTCATGATTTCACCCATTATTTCACCCATTATTTCATTATTTCACCCATTATTTAATTATTTCACCCATTATTTAATTATTTCACCCATTATTTCATGATTTCACCCATTATTTCACCCATTATTTCATTATTTCACCCATTATTTAATTATTTCACCCGTTATTTGACTGTTCTGAAGACCTTACCTTACTTCAGTCTCACTGACGATTGTTATGATTTGCAATAAAAAAAACAAAAAAACATTTGCAAATAGTAAGCCTATCCACATTTCTGATGATAAGAGGATTAAAACTCAAGGGACAAAAAATGTGCCATTAATTTACAATTAATCACGAGTTAACTATGACAATCATGAGATTAATCGTGATTAAATATTTGAATCGATCGACAGCACTAATTTCTACAGATCTGTCTCCATTTGATCTGATTAATGTTCATTTAAGCTTCAGTTCACCTGTGGTTTGATATTATAGAAGAAACATATTCAGCGGAACTACTGACTTTTTTTCTACGACTCAAAAGACGTTTCTTCACTAAACGCCGGACAAAACGGTTAAAATATAAACACACAGAATCATGATGCACATCCTTACTGCAGAAGAACAGTGCCCCGAGTTTTGTACTGGTTGTATTTGTTTGTTTTTACTACACAAAACTTGAAAACCTGAATAAATAAAGAGTATTAAAGACGAAATAAGTAGGCCGAGCAAATCGTTCTGCACTGAAACACTCTGCACCCCTCGAGTCCCTAACGGGAAACACTTTCTCTTCCTGGTTTTGCGGTGATATTCTGTTCACCAGCCTCTGCACATTTCCCCAAACCGAATGCAAATGGCTCTGTGCACTTTTCTGAGGTAAACTTCGGCCACACACCGCTGCGTCTCCAGTCCTACGACACTAGTTCGTACGCAGCACCGTTTGGGAGTTATTACATTGCAGAATTTGGGCCGATTCAGTTAATTTCTTTAATAAGCTTTTACCTGCCGAGCGTCTTCCCCCACCGAGTTCTGAATGTCTTTGAGCAACTGGAAATGGTCCAGAAGATGATCTCCACAAACAACGTCCACCTGAAACGAAACACAATCTAAGGTAATAATATGAACGTATATTTTAACTCCATGTGAACTCCTTTAGCCTCGTTATTTTCATATTTTATCATGTTTTTTGTAAATTGGCAGCAGAGGCTCAGGACAGACGCTGTTCACTGAGAGGAAAACAATCACAGGTCGAGTTTGGGGTTTTCTTTTAGAACAGCTTTCAGTACAATTATCCAATTTTTTTGCCCAATCCAAAAACACGAAGAACATAAAAGTTTCACATGATCAATTTTATCACATTTTCTCACCCTTATGGAACATATAATACTCCCTACAACTGTACAACTCACCTTTATGTAACAGATAATACTCCCTACAACTGTACAACTCACCTTATGTAACATATAATACTCCCTACAACTGTACAACTCACCTTATGTAACAGATAATACTCCCTACAACTGTACAACTCACCCTTATGGAACAGATAATACTCCCTACAACTGTACAACTCACCCTTATGTAACATATAATACTCCCTACAACTGTACAACTCACCTCTATGCCACAGATAATACTCCCTACAACTGTACAACTCACCCTTATGTCACAGATAATACTCCCTACAACTGTACAACTCCCCAACAAATCTGTGGTCTGTTCTCCGACACAGTTGTCCTGAAGTTGGGGTGAAGTTTTCCTGTTGTAAAGACGTTTAATCGGCGCCATTTAAAGGTGCACTGTGTAACATTTCTGCCCGTCTCCACAGTGATACTGCTGCTTTGCGTGGAACGTTCAATACCGCGCTAAGACTCGGAATTTGTCATTTCCATAAAAATAAAAAAATACACAGAAACGAAACACTGGACGCTTAGGTCCAGGTGAACAGCCGCACGAATAAATTTAAAGGACCATATTTAGCTCCACTGTCACGAGCCGGAGTCACGAGGCCGTACTGTGGAAAGCAGTCGCCGTAGAGACAGGCGGGCAAGTCCACCTTCCACTAAAAAGTGACATAATGCAACTTTAACACAAAATGTCCAATTTGTTCCTCCAAACCTCCTGTTTTTACCGACAGAGGCGGCAGATCCTCTTCAAAAAAACCTGCTCTGAACACTGACGGAACTCGAAATGGTCCAAATGTCCTTATTTAACACCTGAGCGGACTTTCGAAGACGGTAAAAGTGACGGAACGACGTCCTTGTGACAGGAATTCAGTGTCGGTTCTAAATCCCGGTCCACGTGTTTCTAAAAGCAAGACAGACCCCGACTCCAACTCCCAGACAGACGTTTAAACCGATCTGATTTAAGAGGCGCCCGCTGAGTTTTGACCGAACCTTCAAATAGCAAAGGAAAAAATTCACTCCGTCAGCTGGCCGAACGTTTATTTATTTATTTTTAACGTCAGAAACATTTCGCAGCTCATTCTTTCCGCCTAAATACACGTTTGTCCAGCTGAAGTGAATTTCTCCTTTGTTACGTATTCCGCCAGCGCGACTGAGGGATTCTACACGTGTTCAGTATAAACTCGTGTAGCTCCAGCAGCAAAAAAGGACTAAACCAGGTCCAGGACTGACCCGGGATGAACCTAGACCGAACCGGGACATCAGAAATAATCTCGGACCGAACCCTAAACCCACCTGGCAGCTCGGGCTCAGCTCCATCTTCTTCCTGATGAACAGCTCCACGTGTCGGATCGTGGCTTCTCCAGAGACTCGCACAAAACGACGCTCCAAAGGCTGAACACGAGGACAAGAGGATTTACACAGCTTTAAATTACATATAACAGGGACTAAACTAAAACTAAAACCCTACGATGGGCTGTGAAACTACAGAGTCACCAACTGATTTAGGCCCGAGTATCGTTTGTTCTCCTGAATTTCAATTAAGAACGAAACACAATAAAATGGGAAAACAGTTTATTTCATTATTGCGTTTTAGTGTCAAATAAAAAAAACGGGTTTCAACCTCTATGTCCAACATTTCAGTGCCTATTTTAATTCTTATATTTTATTCTCTCTGGTTTATTTGACCTTCCGCTGCTCTGCGAGTTCAGTTTTCAGCTGAACAAAGGAGAGTTCATCGCCGCTTCCCGTTTCTCGTCCTGGAGTTCAACGTTTATTTTCCGAGACGCCAAAGTAAACGCGACGATGTAAAAAAAACAAAACATGTTTGTCCACAAAACTGCAGCGATTTTTCAGGTAAATCCTTCGAAGAGCAGAACTTCGGGGGCAAATAAACCAGAGAGAATAAAATATCAGAATTAAAATAGGTACAAAGACTGTTTTTTGCGTAATCTGAAATAAACTTTAAATTAAATATTGGAAATAGAGGTCGAAATCTGTTTGTTTGACAGTAAAACGGAAAAAATGAAATAAACCGTTTTCCCATTTTACCGTTTTTCGCTCTTGATTGAAATTCAAAGGAGCAAACGGTACACAGATCGATTTAATCACCTACGCCCTTTTGTAGACCTAGATTTTCGTATAGTAGCTCAGTCGGTCGAGCGTTTGTCCACTGATCAGAAGGGTTGCAGGTTCGAATCCCGCTCTCGACATAAACATCATGTCTGTGCGCTCTGGTGTGTGAGTGTGTGTGAATGGGGGAGTGGTTCCCCGATGTAAAGAGCTTTGAGAGCCTTAAAAGGTGGAAAAACTCTGTATAAAAATGTGACGATTCAATAGGTCAGATTCATGTTACAGAATTTAATGATGCCAAAATTTCAGACAGAGGACAACGGCTTTTTTAACTCTACGGGAGATTCACCGTTTGACTCAAATCTCCAAACTTCAGATTCATAAATGTTTCTCCTTCTCATTACTTGTTTGAAATGGGCTCCACAGACTTGTTGTATTAATCTTATGGTTTAAAGTCCTTGTAAAAACAGAGATTATTTCGTACCTTATAGTGCTGCACTCCCTCTTCAGCTCTGCAACACAGACAGACAGTTTACATGTGCAACGGCTCCACCTACTGACCAAAGGAGTGAACCACACGCATTTAATAATACTACTGATCCTGGTTCAGTCCTGGGTCTGTCCTGGGTCTGTCCTGGGTCTGTCCTGGGTCTGTCCTGGGTCAGTCCTGGGTCAGTCCTGGGTCTGTCTTGGGTCTGTCTTGGGTCTGTCCTGGTTCAGTTCTTGTACAGTCCAGCTTTAGTCCAGCTTTAGTGACAAGATTTTAACTTTATTATATTATATTATATAATATATTGTCCCATTCATTTCACACATTCACATTTAACCCTTACAATTTTTTATTTACTTTATTTAATATTTTTTATTTACTTTATTTTAATATTTTCCCCAGCATTTCTACAAAAGGAATATCAATTTTCACATAATTTTTTTATCACATTTTCTCTCCCTTATGTAACAGATAATGCTCCATTTGTTTTTTATTTACAGTACATACACTGTCGGAGCCGTATCACGTCCCTGTACCTCCTGCCACTGTGTGGCGCTAGATGTAATTTGCTATGCAATTACCTGCCCTATAAAAGGGGAGGAAATGGAGCACTCGGGTGTTATCTTGTGGAGGTAAACCGTCGTCTATGGGGCTGAATCTGTGTATTTTGGATGGCTACAAGGTCTGCCAATAAACTATTGAGGAACACAGTATTTTTCGACTCTTTTATGGAAGACGCGTCCGAGACGCCACAAACGCTGCAGCCATAGCACAGGGCAAGTCTGGCCGCTACATACACATTTATACAATTTATGTCTTATTTGACACAAATCTCTTGCTATTTTTTTTTAACTGCTACTTATTTAAAAGTTTATTATCACTTTTTAATATTTTTTACTCTTTTTTATTATATTATGAATTGTGAGCTACTGTGTCCAAATAATTTCTCTTATGGATCAATAAAGTCTAAGTGTCTATAATGTTTAAAATGTGAACTTTGAACAGAATCCTATTCTCAGAACATAAATCATACAGTTTGTCAGTGCTATATATATATATATATATATATAGATGCATTTTTAATCACACTGACACAACTACACAGAGACAGAGACTCACCCGACAAACTCGAGCATGAGCGACACGTCGAGCTCTGGAGGCATCGTGAACACAGCCTGAGGAGGAGCGTCTTTCTTCTTCTTCATCACGACGGGAGGAGGAGGAGATGAGAACGACGCCACTGCACAGACGAGGGGAGAGGGTTAAAGTCGACAGACTACAGGATTTTTCAGTCTTAAACGATTTTTACACATGCGACAAAAGGCACAAACACCACAGACACGAGGAGAATCTGATGAGCTCTGCATCTTAGACACGAGTCCAAACTGGGTGATTATTATGTGTGAAATATGGAGCAATACTTCAGATACAGGATCTTTAAAGCAGAAAAGAGGAGATAAAGTCCACAGGAAGTAGAGTCACTGTGGCTGATCTGCAGCGTCACCTCGATCCGTGGCTGCGTGGATGGAAACGGACACACGCGAGGAACTATCCAGACTTTTTACTTTTAAAGAACGAAGAAAACTGGATTCATAGCGCCGTTTTGTGGACCGAAGTCATTATTTGCAGAGGACAAATTCTAGATGCTGCATTTTATATTTATAACTTCAGGAATCATTATTTTTTACTATAGCCCAAGTTTGTTTGTTGCGTCTCTGTGTCCGTCGCTCCTCTGCCCCCGACACTGTAGCGTTGTTGATGTTTGGTGGTCACGATCTGACCGAGCAGCTCAGAGTCACACTGACACGAGCACGAAAACCCGACCAAAGGACAAATATTTACAACGCAGGTCAGACTCGGACGCATCAGCGCGACAAGACATTTGAAATGAAAACTTAAAAAAAGCTTTGGTTATTATGTGGGTAGACAACGGGCTGTTTCACTTGATGCATTAGTTTTTGTAATACATTTTTTTTTTTTGACAAGATTAGGCTGCCCCAACATTGTTTGTGCACGAGATTCGTCTATTGCTGTGACAACGAAACACGTGCGGTCAGTGCAGCTGTGTGGATAACATGACCTCTTGTGCTAACGTGCACTTGCTGCGCGTTGCTCTGTCTGTGTTAACGTTCCAAGTGCCTTTTTTTTTAGTCAATTGTGTAGAAAGTTCGATTTTACCAAACAATATTATACATGTGCCATTAGGCCTATGAATGTAGTGTGATTTTAACTGTCTCGTACACAGAGTTCTTCATGCCTGTCGGGTTTGGTTCAGATTCGATCACTGCTGTCGGACGAGGGCCAGGGCTTGGACAGAAAAGAAAAATAAAAAAAATAAAATAAAAAAAGATCGGCCCAATCCACACTCTAACACACACATACGGACGAGCAGCAGCGGCTTTAAAATCGCACACAAAGACTCAAGTCAAGTCACGCCTCCCTGAACTCGGGAAGAAAACCGCAGCCTAAATCGGACAAATTCTCCCGTAGTGTGTGGCAGTAGAGCCGGTCATCATATTAATAATAATAATAATAATACAGAACACTTGTATATCGCTGTTCAAGACACTTAAAGATGTTTTTTTTACATGGAGAGACAAGCAAAGTCAAACAAACGCAATGAGAAAGTGAATGAAAGGTGGTTTTAAAGAGATGCGTTTTCAAGGCTTTTTAACGAACCAACAAAAACCACCGTTTGTCCAGTTGGAGCATTTACACAGTTAGACACTAGAATAATCAGATAACCCAATCGTTTAATCAGATTTCTGGTGTTTTTTTTTTTTTACAGCACAAAACAAATCTGATCATCAAAAACACCTGCTGCATTGTGTAACTTTTCTGGCGTGGATGCCATCGCGTTGTCTGGAATGTTCCGCGGTACGGCATTAAACCTTTCCATCTCCACGGAGACCAAACCAGACCGAGTCACAGGTCGGATCTGTGGAGAGGCGACGCCGCCCACAGTCAGAATCCCCGTTTTTCGAGGTATTTTTGCGCCGTAAAACCACCTGTGACTGAATAAATGTAAAGTAGAGCTGTTTAAAGTCGCACTGTGGAACATTCCGGGCGGAGAAATGGCGTATCCATAGAAACAAGAAGGTGACGGACCCCCTACTGTAAAGTTACACAGTGGATTTTTAGAGTAACTGTTGTGTTTGGAAACAAAAAAAAGGCCTTCGACAATTTTTTTAACTCACATTTTTAACTTGACATTTTCATTTTTTGCCTTTTTCACTTTAGTTTTTCATTTTGTTGCGTAATTGTCCTTGTTCAAACCTGCACAGGCGTCAACAATCGCACACAAATCAGATGGAAATGTTGACGCGACATTTAAATTTTTTTTATAAAATCAGATAACGGTGAATGCGAAAGGTGACGTGTCTTTGCCCAACGACAGAACATTGGTATGCGACGCTTGGAGCTGGAATTAAAACATCAACTCCTAAACCGTGTGGGGCTGTGTTGGCTTTTGTGTCACCATGGCATCCGCTGAACATTCTGCCAATAGACGTATACGTAGAACACCCCCGAACGCGATCTTACCTTGTTTTGGCACCTCCAGACCTCTTTCTCTGTAAAACTGACACATCTGGTCTCGCTCCACTGTGGGAAAAAGTCACGTTCAGTTAATTAAAGTTGATCGCTAATGAAAATTTACAATCAATATTATAATTCACAAACTTCGACTCACGCTCTTCGAGAAACGGGACCATTTTGTAAACGATATCCTGCAGCTGTCGGTCGGGCCTGCGGGTAAAACATAAAAAACAAATAAAATAAATCACTGATACTCAACGGTCATATTTAAAAGGTGAACTGTGGAATTTTAGTGGTTCCTCCGGATGTTTCTATCGAGCATTTATTGTCCAAAAACACCTTAAAGAACACGGATTCTTACTGTGACCAAGCTCCTCGCAGATCTGACCTGTAACTTGACCAATAACAGTAACATCTCTATGGACACAAGCAGGCGGCTGGAAAAGTTACAGACCGGAACCTTTAAAAGTCCATTTGTAATTCTATTCTTATTTGTGACTTGGTACGTGATTGAGTTAGTTATAGTTAGAGCTCCGTTTACATGACGTTGTTGAGCTAAAGTGAAATCCTGACTTATTTAGTGTTTCGGCAGAGGAGACGCTGCAGTAACGAGCGGAAACAAACCCGGTCAGGACCAGACGAACTGTAAAGATTATTTTAGCTCTGTCTCCAAGAACGTCTAAAGAAACAGTTTAGTCAGAAGTTTCAGTACGTGCATCACACCTGTGTTTAAACATCTGTGTGTGTGACACAGTTTAAAAAGTGCCTTTTACATTCACGTGGAGCTTGAGACGTTTACAGTCCATACGCTCCTACGCAAGAGGCACACGTGTGTGGATGCTGCACTCATCAAAAAAACATATAAATAAATTAATTAATCATTGCATTTATATAGCCATTAAACACACCCAAAGCACTTTACAGTTCATTATTTCTTCACTTCACACTCGGTGGTGTAAACTACTGTTGTAGCCACAGCTGCCCTGGGGCAGACTGACAGAAGTGAGGCTCCAATCTGCACCATCGGCCCCTCAGACCACCACCAACACTCAGGCACCACTTTCATACTGGGCACTGTGGGCGAAGTGTCTTGCCTAAGGACACAATAACAGTTTTTGTATCTGGCGCCCCCCTGTGGCACCTGGTTTTCCCAGTGGTCTTCCATAAGTACTAACCAGGCCCTGGTGAGCTTCTGAGATCTGAGGAGATCAGGCTTTGACAAACCAGTATGACAAATGGTTTGATAAAAGCCTATGGCCACTGTTTCATTAAAAGGATCTTCACATGTGAGGGGGTAAAAGTGCAGCTTACACACACAGACAAGCGCTGGTTTGGACTGAGGATGAACTGGTTTTCAGTGGGTTCTGTCTGTTCGCTCCTTCATCACTTCTGTCTCTCTCCTCTTCATTCCCTCATCTCTCGCTCCCGGTCAAACTGAGGCTTAAACTAGAGATGGAGCTAGATTCAGCTCAGGATTTCAGGATAAGCCTGGACTGCTTAAAAATGTTTGATGGATGTTGTAGAGTCGAGTTTACCTGATGTTGTAGAGTCGAGTTTGATGCTGTAAAGTTGTGTTTACCTGATGCTGTAAAGTTGTGTTTACCTGATGTTGTGGAGTTGTGTTTGATGCTGTAAAGCTGTGTTTACCTGATGTTGTAGAGTTGAGTTTACCTGATGTTGTAGAGTTGAGTTTACCTGATGTAGAGTTGTGTTTGATGCTGTAAAGTTGTGTTTACCTGATGTTGTAGAGTTGTGTTTGATGCTGTAGAGTTGAGTTTACCTGATGTTGTAGAGTCGAGTTTACCTGATGTTGTAGAGTCGAGTTTGATGCTGTAAAGTTGTGTTTACCTGATGCTGTAAAGTTGTGTTTACCTGATGTTGTGGAGTTGTGTTTGATGCTGTAAAGCTGTGTTTACCTGATGTTGTAGTGTGGCTGGGTTTGATGGACGACGATGGAGCAGGTGGGGCATCTGTTGCTGTAGAAAAAGTGCTTCACGATGCAGCTTTTGCAAACTACAAACAGACAAACACACCAGGGTTACTACGACGAAATGGAACTACATTTCTGACATTTACACAACAGTGAACGGAAAGAAAAGCAACTGGTGGAAGCCTCTTTTCTGATGGTACGGTATCTCCCCATGATGTCACTGTTTATTGCCCCATCTTTACTCACATGTGTGCAGACATTCTGTGATGGTCGTGGCGTCGATGAGGAAACCGCAGCAGAGTCCACAGCGAATGTAAGGATAGAACTGGTTTAGAGGCAACGTCTGAAAACACAACAGAAAAGATTTAGTACACTGTTATTACTGTTGGTGTTTTGCTAAAGATGCGCTATGTAACTTTTCTGAATGCTTAGAATGCTCCTCAGTGTGGCATTAAACTCATCTATCTCCAGACAAGCAACAGGCCAAATTACACACAACCCCACTCACAGGAAGAACGCATGTTTTCCAAGTTTGTTGAGCCATAAAAAACAATACCAGACAATTTAATGCCATATTGTGTGTCGAATATTCCAGGCCGAACAATGACAGTTAATAACAAACAACAAAATTCACAAATTGTCAAAAAATAAGATAAAAACAGCCACACTGTTGGTCAAATGTTTGGACACACCATCTCACTCAGTGTTTTTCCCCTCATTTTTAACTGATTTCTACATTTGATATACACACAAAAGAAGACATAAAGTATATGAAGTAATATATATGGAATTATGCAGCAAAAGGAAAAAATTAAATTAATTTTTTCAAATCGTCCAAAAAAAAAAAAAAAAACCTTTCTTACAAAATTCCATATATCTTGCTTCATATGTCTTCAGTGTGCATCTAAAACAGGGGTCTCCAGCCTTTTTCCTCTGGTAAACTACCTTTACAAAATGAAAATCCCTTTTCATGCGTAAAATGCTGCATTTTACGCATGAAAAGTGCTCTATAAATAAAGTTTGATTGGTTGATTGATTTTATACGGCCTATGGTCAAAATTCAAAGCGTAAAATTTCACAGCAAAGGCAGAAGCAATCGATCCTGTGTGAGTGAGGCTGTTTCCTATTGGCCGTTCTCATCTGTGGGCGGGGCTTGAGGTTTGGATGATGCTAATTCTGACCAATCAGATCGCTTCACTGCATCATTTCCTGTTGTTACTAAGTTAGATCAGATCACTTTGGATCGACTGCTTCTTCCTTGGCATCTTGGATTTTGACTGTTGAATTTGAGGGCTTGAAAATATTTGTGCTGAATATTTAAAAGTTGATTTTTTTATACTGAATTTTAAACTCTTCGAAAATGTGCACGTATAACTTGATTCTGACATTCAGAATAAAAATATAATTCACATATTTTTCAGGGTAAAAAAAAATTCAAAGTGATATTCAACGGCATTTAAAATTCAGTATCTGAAATAAATGATCTTCCACAGTGAAAGCCTTGAACCAGGTCTAAAACAAGGTCTAAATGAGGGCTAATCCAGAACTAAACAAGGTCTAAATGAGGGCTAAACTAGAATTAAACCAGGTCTAAACTAGGGCTAAACCAGGTCTATTTCAGGTCTAAACCAGGTCTAAACCGGGACTAAACCAGGGCTAAACTAGGGCTAAACCAGGTCTAAACCAGGTCTAAAGACAGGTCTAAACAAGGGCTAAACCAGGTCTAAACAAGGTCTAAACCAGGTTTAAACTAGGTCTAAACCAGGTCTAAACAAGGTCTAAACCAGGTCTAAACTAGGTCTAAACCAGGACTAAACTAGGGCTAAACTTGGGCTAAACCAGGTCTAAACCAGGTCTAAACTAGGAGTAAACCAGGTAGGGCTGAAACGATTCATCGAGTTAATCGATTAGAAAAATGCATCGATTATTATAATTTTTTGCCTCGATGCTTCGTTTTATTTTCATACGCTCGGCGATGGCCGGAACCTTTTGTGGTAGAGGTCAAGTTTCCGCACGACCACTGCACTTCACTGTACACACAACAGCGGCGCCCATGGATGTGTAATAAGAGCGTAACTGAGGAGAGTGCGCGGTAAACAGAGCGCGGTATGCTCTGGTACGCGCACCCCGCATCTCTGGTACGCCGCGCACTCTGCACGTGGATCGTGTCTTGTCGTGTACACTCCGTGGACTGCGCTTCCTCCTGTGCCTCTAAACCTGAACTCACACCAGGACTAAACCAGGACTAAACCAGGTCTAAACCAGGACTAAACCAGGACTAATCCAGGTCTAAAACCAAACAAGAATTTGCAGGAGTTGGTTGCTACATTTATGTATCATGACAATATCAAGTAATCCAAAGTATTCAGATTACATTACTCACTTTAAGTAATTTAATTGATTATGTCACAAACTACATTTTGGGGAATGTAATCTGTAATCTGTAGGGGAACATTTTAAAAGTCACCTTCTCAACACTGATGCTACAATATCTAAACAGAACCGTACATTACATCAAGTGGAAAAGAAACCGCAGGTGAGTCAACCTTAGCATAGAGATAATTATGTTTTTCATGTCCAAAACACGTGTATCTGTCAGTGCAGGTGGTGTGGACTTAACATGTGCAAAGTAGACACGACAATAACAAACGATTACTCGATTATTCAAACAAAATAATCAACAGAATAATCGATTACTGTAATAATCGATAGCTGCAGCCCTAAAACCAGGTCTAAACTAGGACTAAAACAGTTCTAAACCAGGTCTAAACAAGGTCTAAACCAGGTCTAAATTAGGGCCAAACCAGGTCTAAACTAGAGCTAAATTAGGACTAAACTAGGTCTAAAGTAGAGCTAAATTAGGACTAAACTAGGGATAAACAAGGTCTAAACTAGGACTAAAACAGGTCTAAACAGGACTAAACTTGGGCTAAAATTAGGACTACATCAGTTCTAAACCAGATGAGCATAATTTTAATCAAACCGCGTCAAATCCTCGTACCTCTTCATCCGAGTCTTCTGCTTTCTCCATGGACACATTTGCGCTCCTGCTTCCAAAAGGCACCGAAGTCGCGTCCATTTCGCCACAAACTCACAAAATACACACTAAACCCTTAAAACCCTGGATATTTAATGTTTGTTTTTTTGTTCCTTAGGGGCCAAAACCAGCGGATGAACCCCCCTTTCAGGGCGACACCTGTTTACGTGCGCTTAGCTTTAGCATTTAGCTCCGGCGCCTCAAAAAGTGCTTTTAAAGATGTCCTAAAACGCCCCCAAACGGCGTGTGTGCGTAGATACGTCGTCCCGGGTATTCCGTTCGGGTTTTCGCACGGGAAAGCGTCTCTGGGTGAGTTTAAAAGGAGTAAATCACTTTTTTTGTGCTGTTTTTGGACCCACGTTGGTGTTTCCCGCGGACCAAACACCAAACAATGACGCCGCTACTTCGTGTGTCCAGAGGCGGAAGAGACTCACTACCGCCCCCTGCAGCACCGGGAACAACAGGCAGGACACTTTGGAGTTAAAATTATGTGTTTTTATTTGGTATTTCAGTCAACATATATTATATTCAGTCTGATGCCCATAAAATAAAGCATATTCAGTCTGTAGAACATTACTAAACACTAAATACTAATAAAATACAACACTAAATACGATACGAAATACAATCACTCAATTAAATACTGTCCCACTTTAAAGTTGAACTCCGGCATGTTTGAAGCTAAAGTCCGTCACTAGAGGTGGTGGAATTCTGTCAGAAGCCAAAAAACGGCACAGATCAGTGTTTCCTCGGTGGAGATCTCACTGTGGCAGTGAGTCTGTCAAGGCAACAAACTAGTGTAGTGATGGGGGCAAGTTCTGAACTTCCATGTAAAACACCAATTTGCTTCACACTGAAGAAGCTTAACACCACTTTAACCCATCTTACAACAGCCACGAGTCTAACAAACAAAACGCTCTGAAATCAAATCAAATCGCCGATGTTGTTTCTAATCCCATTTATTTACGAGTGACTTATATTTTTTGAAAAATGCTAAAAAAAAAAAAAAAAAAAAAAAACATACCCAAACCATTTTCTTTCAACAACTTTCAGTTTCTCGTCTTCTTCACCGTCAGTAGTCGATCCTCACTTGTTGCTTCTGGCGCCGCTGGAGTCGGCAATCGAGTCTTTTGGGCTTTGGCCTGTGCAGTGGGAAATCAACAGAGGGAAGTGTGAGGTGCTTATAAAGTTGTTTTCTAACGTTTCCAGACACTAATGAGTGAACCAGGCAGAGCGTTTTGTTTGTGTTTGTGTTATATATAACACAGGCAGAGCGTTTGTGTTTGTTTGTAACACAAACACAAACACAAACGCTCTGCCTCGTAAAAGGTCACCTGACCATAGACGGTCTATGGTCAGGTGACCTTTTACTTTGCCCCGGAAGTTCAAAGAGAGTGAAAAATAGGCTCCCCGAAAAGGGAAAGACAGAAATAAAAGAGAAAAGAGGTCAAAATGCTACTTAACTACCGCTGGTGGTGTATTGGCGAACACGGTAAATATATTGCATGTAATTTGTGTTTATTTAGAGGTTAATTTATGCAAATCTGAGGCGTTTTCGCTATCTGTCTTTTAGTTTTCACGGTGTTCCATGAGTTGACGTTGGTAAATGAAAATAAATGTTACACATGATGATCAGTACGGAGCGTGAAGTGCTTTTAATTGTGAAGAAAACCAGGGTAGCTACAACTATACAACTATACTTGCACAGGTTGGTCATAAATAAGTTAGAAATGGGTCGAATGCAACCATTTTCCTTAATTACGCGCTCGTTTCACCATTTTATTATTACAAACCAGCCCACAGCAGCTCTTGGTGTCCTTGTTTGCACTTTTCCTGACCTCCGCACATCACTGGTCACGGGGTTTGCGCATCTCCACCTGAGCAGCATCCGAATGGTCCCCTCCCTCCCTGTCTCCTTCCGCACAGTGCGCCAGTCCCCAGCCTCTCCACCCGTGCGTCCCCCACATCCCCGCCACCGCCGCCGCCGCGCGTTATTACTGCGTCTGTTCCACCCGCAAACCTCGTGTGACGCGCCTCTCGTGTCTCCAGCGGCGGGGAGCGGTGCGGAGAGGAGCGGGGGCGGCGGAGAGGACCTGCCCGGTGTCTGTGCGCGCCCGGACGGGGTACGGCTGGAGCTTACAGTCCGGATTTATCCATCCGGGGGCATCTCGCCTCCTCCGCGCGGCGCTGCAGTGCCTCGACAGCCGCATCCGGAGCGCGGAGGTGCCCGTCACAACATCCCCACGCAGCGCGCAGCGGGAGGGTCCCAAAGCACCGGGGGATGGCTGCGTTTGCCCGGGATACTGAGCTCCTCCAGCGGATACACTTTGACTGAAGCCAAGCCTTATATTTTAGTCTATTGTAGCGCGTTCTTTTACCTTTTCTACGTATCTTTACCTTTTATTTTACGTCTTTTGGCATCTTAAACTGTCACTTTACGACGGCTTTATGGTAGTTTTCATGGAGATCGGAAGACAGAAGCACAGGCTGAAGCTGCAGATGCAAACTTGATGTTTTCAGATTAACCACAAGTGAGTAGACCATCTTCTGCCAGTGTTTGGTGGCTGCTTTTGAGGTCGCATTGGATCTTTACGCATTCTGTAACAGGCTGCCAATTAAAAGTCGTAATATTACGCAAAATTTCAAGCTTTAAGCCAAGTTATAATGTTTTTACCTTGTCAAAAACACACCCGGAGTTGTGTTTTGATTCATTCACACATGTTTGAGTCACGTTTTATTATTATTTTGAGTGTCTACATTGCCAAAGTTCAAGTTTTAAGTTAGTTTTAGGGAAGAAAGAAATAAATGTGCAGGGTTTGTGTGTTTAAACGTGTGAATGAAACAAAACATGACTCCGGGTCTGTTTATGATGAGGAAACATTAGAACTTAAATCAGAAAATAGTGTAATATACTGTAGGACCTTAAGCTTTTCTAAACAAGAGCGTCTTCAGCAGCTTTTTACTTGATTACTTGATCAGTTTAAGTTTGTGTACGTCTTTGTTTTAGGACATTTGGGTCTTGTGGTGTGCTCTTAACTTCTATGATTTTTATCTTAACTAATAATTAAATTTACATAGCTTGATTAAAGTCAGTTGTAAATGTTTCTTCTCGTGTGTTTTGCGGCCCCAGCTCATCTCAGAGGCCATGGTGCTCTTCAGTGGCCAGCTGAAGATAAAGATCTGCGAGGCCGTGGAGCTCAAACCCACAGCCTGGTCCCTGCGTCACGCCGTGGGGCCCAAACAGAGCCCCCTCCTGGACACGTATGTCGCCCTCAACGTGGACGAGTCCCGCGTGGGCCAGACCAGCACCCGGCAGAAGACCAGCAGCCCGACCTGGAACGAGGAGTTCACGGCAGAGGTGCTGGGGGGGCGCAGCCTGGAGCTGGCCGTCTTTCACGACGCGCCCATCGGGTACGACGACTTCGTGGCCAACTGCGTCATCCAGTTCGAGGACGTCCTCCACAGCGAGAGCAGGCACTTTGAGGGCTGGGTGAGTCACTCCGCACACTCACTTTTGGAGCCGATATACCAGAAAAAAAACAATAAAAGAATAGAATCTGTTCACGCTTACATCACAAACCAGGAAGTCGTTTGGAAACCTACGATGATGACTTCCTTTGGGCTCCGTTTGCCACAGTAAGTCTGACAAAATGTAGGAAGACATCCCATTTTTCTTCATCTACCTGTCGTTGTAGCGTTCCGTTATGTTCGCCTAATCCAGGGTGGTCCAAACTTTTTCCATCCAGGGCCACATATTAAAACACAGAGCAGTGTGAGGGCCGATCGAGGGTCATAGACCGAGGGTCAAAACAGAGAGCAATTCAAATCTGTGCATTTATAACAGGTTTGAATGACCCTCCAGACCTTTGTTCAGGCTTAGACCTCCAAAAGGACACACGAAATTTGCTTGATCAAGGTAGATTTCAAAAACATGCAGTAAAAAGTGCGACTTGCGGTAGTATGGGCCAATTCACCTGGAAGCCTGAGGGCCACATTTACTCATCATTACCCCATTGACGCACGGCTCTGAGGGCAACGGGTGCATGCGATTAGAAGAGACGAGGGCGCCAAATTCCAGATGATTCCAAACAGCTCATACTGTAAAATACCAAATAATACCCGGGGCGTTAATAGACCAATGAAACAATGAAATTAAGTGCAGGTATTCGTGCAGTTTAAGTAGGGCAAATGCTAGAATGTAAACAAACACAATATGAGGAGGTACGTAGCATGTAACAGCATCAGAGCATGAGTATAGAGGGAGACGGCAGTGGGATAGTAATGACAGTAACTGCTTCAATGCAAAGTCCGACTACTACTACTACTTGCTACTTCATGTATGTGACGTCTTCTGTGTGTCTATGAAATGTAGAAAGTAGAACACCAGAAGAAAACATACACTGAATGAGAGCGTCTTCAAACACTGGTCGTGTAATCGTGGGTCTGACTAAGCTCAACATCTGGAGACGGGTCCCACTGCTCCTGACGCTGCCCAGGGACACGGGAGGATGGGTCAAATGCAGAAGAACACATTTTCAGAGAACAGAGAAAGGTCACGTCATCATTTAGTTGTGATCCTGGAGGTGCTGCTCGCCGCCTTTGGAGACTGAACCGTGTGTTTGAGCCGAGGAAGGACTCAGGCTTCGGACTGGAAGGACCTGACTTTGGAGGAACTGGCAAGGCTCTAGTCCCAGTCTAGGTCTAGGACTATCTTGGGGTCAGCTCTATGTTCCCTCAGCCCAATGTTCAATCAATCAGTGAAACAAACTTTATTTATAGAGCACTTTTCATACAAAAACAAACCCAGACAAAGCTGTTCCAAACACATCTTTTTTTACTTCTAACTGAATCTGGAAACTATGTCTTGAGATTACTACTGCTGACATAACTGTCTTTTTTGTCGTTGCTATTGTTGTTCGCTCATTTCTAAGAAGTTGTTTTTTGCTGAAAATTTAGAAAATTAAGCCCTGTGTTCCCTCATTTCTAAGATTTTTTCTCAGAATTACACTCGAAGTCAAGTCATTTTAATTTTTATACTGCATTTAAAAGGATGATTCAGAGTAAGTTCAACCTAGAGTCCTTTGCACCAGGACCTTGAGCTGGACTGAGGGAACTCTGTCTTAGCTGGAGGATTTGACTTTTTGTGCTTGTTTTGGGTTGATACCCGGAGGAAAACCCGCCCAGACACAGGGAGAACATGCAAACTCCACACTGAAACACTTTGCCTTCTAGTCATAGTGCAAATTTATCTGATCTGGCCAAGATTTTAGCGCTTATCAGGTTATTCATCTTATTTTCAGAGTTATTATCGACTTACTAGTTCTGAGACGCTTCATTCTAGTCTAGACGTTGTTTATTTTAAGAGAACTTGCTGCATGGACAGGTCATTTCACTACTTTTAAGTCATTTTTTGAGAGATTTAAGTGTTTATATCTCACATTTTGGCCAAGCTTAGTTGCAGTGTTTGCGGAAAAAATGCTCAGCCGCCGTGCCATAAACATACAGAAGCAAACAGGCTCCACGGCTGTTATTGATTTTTTTTAATGAATGTGTCTTAACATAAAACGTGAGCGTGTAGTTGTACAGGTGGCTGTAAAAATGAGGCGTCGGAGGCAGCTGAGCCGTGTTGTGTAGCAGCGTTACTTCAGCACATCTGACCATAAATATTTGAACAAAATCCTCACGATACTGAGTACAAACAGTGATTCCTCAGAAGTTTGCTCAGTGTTTTCGGTGATGAGAACCGAAAGTGCACCGTCATGTCTGGACATGAACTCACACCGTGACCTAGTTACTGTAAATCAGCGGCGTTCACTTTCACCGCACACGCCTCGACAGACACGTCCTGCTGCCACGGAACAGGATAAATGGTCTGTGTAATCGAAACCGAAAATTTTATTCTGACAACGGGGTTAGGGTGACCTGATGTCTCTATTTACCCGGGACAATCCCAGCGTTGAGCCCCGTGTTCGCTGTCCCATCAGATTTATCCAAAACCACTGATTTGTCCCAGTTTTATACAAGAAATGTCTCATGTCTCCCTATTTTTGACCAATCTGATCCCTGCCAACAGTAAAGAGAGGCAGAAATTGTCATTTTTAAGGTAAAATACAAAAAATTGAGTTCGGAAATGACTTAAAACACAGAAAATGTGACTATCGTGACTCACGTTAGTCATGAATGGGCCGAGTGCAGAACATTCCTCCTTAATTACGCACTCGTTTCACAATTTTTTTTATACCAACCACCCTAAACTGGGCAGGTGTTTGAGAGTGAATACATTTTACCACTTGTCCAAGTGGCATCTTCAGGTTTGTCAAGGTTCTTTAAGTGAAGGAGCGAACTCAACACCCTTGTCCTTAATGTTGAAAACGAGGCTGTGTTAGCTTCAGTGTCGTCAGCTCCTTCAGACACACTCAGCATTTTGAGGCCCACAGAGAACGGTGCCGGTGCTGGTTCCTGCATCTAATCCTGAACCGACTGACATGTTCACTCCGAAAATCAGAGCTTTCAGGAACCAAGTAAAACTTGTTTTTTCTACTCGAACTGTGAACTCAAACTGTAGACGTCAGCAGATTCATCAGGGTCACACGCAGTAAAATAAACAAACAACTTGTGGATGCACATCCGGACCTGCCGCGGCAAAGAGATTTAATGTGTCTCTTCACGTATGACAAGAAAAGTTTTAAGTCTACAAAATATTACGTACCGTTTGTCTTGCAAATATTCATGTTCGCCTGGTAAAGTCTAATGGCTTTCCAGTCTGTACTGAGGAGTGTTTGGCTGCTCTTGTGGCTGCCCGGTTCACACACTGAGCAATTTTTGAACCTTTTTGTTTTCTGAACTCAGTTTTTGACATCATATCCTGGGATTTTAACCGGCTAAGGAGTGCAGCAAGTGTTGGATTGGGTTTGTTTTTTCACGTATGGAGGCAGTGCAAAAGGCCCGACCACGCGCTCTTTGAAGAGTTTAACCTCCTTCCTCAAAGACTCAAAGTGCTTGAACTTCCTTTATTTCTGAAGCCATAACCAGGATGAACGCTTTTACAGCTTGGATCTGGTGAAATGAGGACACATACCTGTTCTTTTTTGCCTATTTTTAAGGTTTATCTGCATTGTTGAGCAAAACTTAAGCTGTGGTTTAGTGCTTTACTGAATTGTATTGTGTGTCTACTGTATGTCTGACACTGCTGCGCAACAATTTCCCTCTGAGACAATAATAAAGTAGAAAGTTGAGGTTAGTTAAGAGGCTCGTTGTGGACATTTGAGATGCTACAGGCTTTTTACACCATCTGTGGCAGAAGATCTTCCAGAGAAAACACTTTGAGGGAATGGACTCTTGCGTCACAAACCGGAAACCAAACCAGAGCGGAGTAAGAACGAGTCCTTTCCCACTGTGTTCAACACTCATAATACATGAGACTTTTATAGCACTTTTTTGGACACTTAAAGATGCTTTACAAACAAACAACGCTGTAGAAAACTGGAGGAATCATGAGGGGAAGGCCAGTTTTTAGTAGAGATTTGAAGTTCTGCAGTGAGTCTGAGTTCCTGGGGGATTGTGGGAGATCCAGAGGGAGGGGGCAGCAGTAGAAAAGGCTCGATCCCCCTTTTGGCTCTTCCACAGGATCCGCAGACCCTCCCTTACCAGTCCTCCTGTTAAACTGACCCGAGACCTTTGACTGACAGTGGGAATGCTGCAGAAAAACTCGAATTTCCCTCGGGATCAATAATCTCATCCTCTCTCTTTTATTCTCTTAGTGAGTGTGAGGAATGCATGATGTGATCTTCAGCCTTGGAGCCAGAGTTGTGTTTGGACTTGTCCTGAACAGAGCTGTGAGGAGATGTTCAAACACTCAGGGAGGTGTGGGAACCGGGGAAGCAGTGTTATGACAGAGACAGAAACAGTGTGTGGAATCAGCTTGTACCAGCGACAAACACCTCCCTAAATATACAACTTAAAAAGGAGCGTGAAGCTCTCTGTTTTGTTTAGTGAAAGTGCAGATACTCAAACAAAGAAACATCCATCCATCTTCTCCCACTTAATCCAGCTGGGTCGTGGGGGAAGTTTGCTGCCCAATCCTCATAGCACCTGACCCCCCCATGAACCCCTCTGTGGGTGGTGAGCCCACAGGAGGGTGGACGTCATGGTCCTTGATGTTAGTTCATAGGGGTGCTGCATGTTTTGGGTTGATGGGGGAAACCGGAGCACCTGGAGGAAACCCATCCAGACACGGGGAGAACATGCAAACTCCACACAGCGACCTGGGGATCGAACCCGCAACCTTCTTGCTGAGTGTTGCCACCGTGCCGCCAAAAGAAACACTCAAGTCAAAGTAAAAGCATCACTTGAGTAAATGCATTAAAGTGCATGTTTAAAATTGCACTTGAATAGTAAAAAGTAAAAGTATTTCCCGCACATTTTCAGCTCAAATGAAGCTTCGATTTCACTGATTTTGATGAGGATTTGTGCTGATTTTATTCAACAGAAACAAATGAATGGATTTTTTTTCCAAAACGGCTTTATTTGTATATTTTTGTTTGCTCAAAGAGTTAAAAATAAAACCTTCAACCTTTTTAGCAGGTCTCAAACCAGGAGAAACATCGAATCTTCTCAAGTCCAAGTGGAGTCCCAAGTTTTAGTCCATTTTATCAAGTCTTAAAAATAGTGACTCAAGTCTGACTCGGGTCCAAGTCACAAGACTCGTTCCCACCTCTGAGAAGTGGATCATCAATTTGTAACGAAGCAAAAATAAATAAAAAAAACATGCAGAGTTCGATGTAAATATGAGCCACAGGAGTGTGAAGGACGGACAGGAGAGGTTCATGTTGTGAGGACAGTGAGTGTGATGCATGAGGACAGGATGGAGCCTGCACACAAAATCCAATAACCGGCTGTAATGTCATTAGTGTCTGTGTGTGTGTGTGTGTGTGTGTGTGTGTGTGTGTGTGTCTACAGTGTACAGGACATGAGGACCCCTGAACCTAATTTCAGCAGAAAGAGCTCAAATTGATCTTACCGGGAATTTACACCAGGAGCGTCAGCAGCACGTAACGCCGGCAGAGCTGCAAACGAGTGCACTTTAAACACTAAACTCTGCCTATTCCCACGTTTAAACACTAAACTTATTACATCGTTTATGTATTCATTGTTGATTGGATGAATTATGTTTTAAATCACAATACAAACGTTGACAACAAGAGAGACGGTGTTTTGCAGCAACAACGAGCTGTATCTGCGGTTCTACATTAATGAAACCACTCACAATTTCACTTTGTCCCTCTGCTCCACGCGCCTTTTCCTTCAGAAGTTTTTCTCGTAAAGTTTCTGTGTGATGTCATAAAGTCTTTCTGTAGTCCATTACGAGTCAGTCCCTGAGCTCCTGATGCGACGCGCGGTGTTTACACGACTGTAGTGGTTTTACAGAACGTAGTTTGAAAGAGCGTCGGGAGTTTATCTTGACACCACATGCTTATTTCTTGTCTTGGCTCTGCTAAAAAGTCTGAAGACGCTCCTTTGACACTGCAAAATTAGAACTTCAACCTCTTTTGAGCAGCGCGTAGCGTCATGACGCTGGACGGTCCAACGGCCGTCATGACTTGGACGACACTGACGCTGTGTACTGCTACTGCTTTGGTGGAAACTGGGAGTTACGCTTAATCTGATTTTCCTTTTCCTACAATTCTGCATCACATTTTTATTTATTTGTTTTAAAGAAGGGCAGAGCAGTGGGTGGAGATAGGGGGTAGGTGAAAACATGTTTTTTGAGCGCTTCAGCCTCAAATGCAGTAAAACGCAGAGCCTGTGGAACAGTGTAACATAACGTGGCGTAAAGCTCAGTCTGTAACAGGTCCAATGTGTGTCTCAGAGAGTGAGAGTGAAGTGTAGAGCATCACAGTCTGTCCTCTGAGCTCACACACACACTCACACACACACACACTCACAGGACCTGCAGCTGTCTCTGTGTCCACACACTGGACTCTATAAAAGGCCTTCACACAGACGGGACGACAGGAGACATATCCTCCAGCTCCTGTCCTCACTGTGTTTGTTTTACAGGAGCATAAAGTATTTATTTGGATTCACTGCAGTGACTCAAACAGATGAGAGCAAACAAAAGAGACCAGCTCTGGCACACTTTAAACTCCTCTGATCCTCACGTTATGAACAGTTTCTGTTGCAGTTTCGCTTTGACACACTGATCTATCGAAAATGTACAAAATTTCATCTCAGTGCCTGTGTCTGTCATGTGGCCGAGTGGCTCAGAGCCTCAGGGACCACACAGAAGCACAGGTTTACACAGCCTCCACTCTGCACAGGGCAGCTGGGACTTTGTGTTTGTCTAAAAATGAGATGAAAGTATGAGGAGAATGAAGGGGACGTTGAGAAGAAGAGGATAGTGAATGGGACGATGATGATGGAGTTAGGTCTTCCAGGCTGAACTCTCGTTAGCTCTGTTTCTGCTCTGAGTTGATTTCTTAAGTTGTGTTTTCCTGATTTTCCTGTGTCGTCCTCAGATGGAGCTGGAGCCGGAGGGCAGGGTGTACGTGGTGATCGACCTGACGGGCTCCTCCACTGAAGGTGAGATCCTCCTCCGTCTGAAGAACATCGGACAGTGGATCTTCGTCAGGTCTTGATGACCTCTGATGATCCACTGGTCCTTCATTTAATGCAGTTTGGGAGTAAGTGTGCAGCTTTGTCTCACATTATGTGTTCACTGTAGTGGCCTTGCACCAGTGATGTGCGTATACCTACACCTTTTATGATATTCTTTTCCATTTTCATAACCTAAATTGACTTAAACGTACAGTGTGTGTAGAGACAGTGTGTAGATCAGGGGTCACCAACCTTTTAGAAACTAAGAGCTTCTTCATGGGTACTGAGTCATACAAAGGCACCAGTTTGATTCTCTCTTCTGAAATAACAAAGTTAGTAAACATATTTTTAAGATATTGTCATTTTTAAATCTATATAAATGCAAGGGTGATTAAAAAAGAACAGCAACAGATTAAGTTAAAGGGACAGTTGTGGATTTTGGACATAGTTCCTCATTTCCTCGTGAGCCAGAGTGTTGGAGACGTGTGGAGACACTTTTTTAAATCTTCCCTCCAGTCCTTGTATTTGCAGAGGTGCTGGTGCTGGGCTAGTGCATGTCAATGGCCATAGTCGTCCTGCCACTAAAAACAGTCTGACCCACTCCATAGACCCGAGGGAAACTATTAGAACTCCAGACTGTCCAGTAGGGTTGAGCGGTAATCCGGTATCCCGCAGTGTCAAAAAGTAGCATCCATCCATCCATCCATCCATCCATCTTCTCCCGCTTAATCCAGCTGGGTCGCGGGGGCAGCGTGCTGCCCAATACTCATAGCACCTGACCCCCCCCTATGAACCCCTCTGCAGGTGGTGAGCCCACAAGAGGGTGGACAACGTGGTCCTTGATGTTAGTTCATAGGGGTGCTGCATGTTTTGGGTTGATGGGGGAAACCGGAGCACCCGGAGGAAACCCATCCAGACACGGGGAGGAACATGCAAACTCCACACAGAAAGGCCCGGGCGACCCGGGATCGAACCCGCAACCCGCAACCCGCAACCAAAAAGTAGCAGCGGTATAAGTTTCATTATCATCATTTTAAAAAATCTGCCTCAGGAGCTAAAACCACAGCAGGACTTTCTCCCCTCCGCTCTCTCTCCTCTTCAAACGTGGTTCCGCTCGGAGATTTCCATCCACACGCAGCGAGGAAGAAGAAAAAAACCTGACTGACGCTTCCTGTGCGACGCTGAGCCCAAAAGTTTGTGACAGAGACGTTTTATTGAAGCCGAGAGTCGAGAGGGGACGAGGCTGAAGAGGAGAAAGTTCCCGAGGGCGAAGTCAGACTTTCACGGAGGAGACGGTAAAGAACAATTTATGGTTCTGCATGAAAACATATTTGCGTCGTCCGACCTGCACCTCCCGAACTTTCTAACTACGCCTCAAAACGACGCAGACGATAAGGGCTGTGATTGGTCGTCTCCACCGCTCTGCATTTCCTCTGCTCATTCTAGATTTTGAGGAATAATGTGTTTAATGCAGCTTTGGCACATTTGTTTATGTTTTACACAAACCAAACTTCAAACCTCATGGCTCATTTGCATACAGCTCATTTGCATACAGTATAGGCGCTGATAAAAACAGCTTGTGCGCTGATGCTGATGCGATCGAACGAGCTGCAAAGTTTGGTTTGATCAGAACTTGTGCCTCATCTTCAAACATAAAGCTGTGACTCTTTCTGAAAGGGTTTAGGTGCAGCGACAAAATAATTCTGAATTAGTCACGGTAAAACCGTAAACCCCGAGAAAATGTTGACACAATTTAACGGGATCAAAATTTGGATACCGCCCAATCCTATTGTCCATGTGAATGTCTGTGTTGATAGGATAATTTTAGGAGTAAAACCAACCGTTGCATTTGAAGGATTTATGTCTGAGCAGCAGCAGTGAGTTTTTCTTCCTGACAGAAGTTCAGCAGCGGCGGACTGATATATGAGAAAATAGTCCCTCAACATGCGACGAGTCATGCGACGCAAGGTTAGTTTTATTTCAGACATGATTCTGTGGACACAGACGTTCACATGGACAGTCTGGAGTTCTAATAGTTTTGCCTCGGGTCTGTGGAGTGGGTCAGACTGTTTTTAGTGGCAGGACGACTGTGGCCATTGACCTGCACTAGCCCAGCACCAGCACCTCTGCAAATACAAGGACTGGAGGAAGATTTAAAAAAGTGTCTCCACACGTCTCCAACACTGAAAGGAGGAACTATGTCCAAAATTCCAAACAGTCCCTTTAACAGCTGACTGTGAAATAATGTGCCACTCCTAAATGTGCAGACAAAAAGTGATCTGGCAACATTTGGTGAAAGTTAATTTTATGAACCACCCTAATGTAGAGACAGTGTGTGTGTTTAGACTCTGTGTGTGTGTGTGTGTTCTGGTCCTCTGACTCTCTGGAGATGACGTCAAGTCCATTAGCTGCACTCGTCTCCTGCACTTTGCTGATCCGTTTATTACCCTGCCCTCCGTGTGGCCCCGTGCAGCCTTCTCCCAGCCCCACTCTCCAGTCTCCTCATGATAATCCACTGTTTACAATTACAATACAAGAGTTTTTTTTTAATTAAATCATCTCAAAACTCCAATATAAACTGCCCAAACACTATTTTTATGGGCATCATTGCTTCTCTTGGAATGTTCTTCACTGCCAAAAAAACATGCCTGGAGTTGTGTTTTGCTTCATTCACATATTTGAGTAACACTTTATTATTAGTCTGTCTACATCCCCAAAGCTCCAAACGCTCCGTTCCACCTCGTGACATCGTGAGGTGGTAGTTTTCAACTTCTTTAGCATCTCCTTTTACCTTTAGTTCAGTAGAGGTTGGCAGTTCCAGGGCCAGAAATGATCCTAATGATTCTAGTGAAGGTGTGTGAAGTTTAAAACGCTTTGGAGCACTTTCCGTATTACCACATGACATCACAAGTTGGAACAGAGTGTTTTCAGTTTGAGAGAAGAACTAGTGATCTAAATCTGCAGGGTTTGTGTGTTAAACATTGTGTGAAGGAAACAAAACACAACTCCAGGTCTGTTTGTGACGAGGAAGCTACATTAGAACAGAGAGTAGTGTGATATGGGCCCTTTAAAACCGCCTGTATCACACAGCCTAAAGTTTGTACAGAGGATTTTCCAACAAACGCCAAATCCAGCGACTGTTTGTCCTTTTTTCAAATGTTCCTCCTCCACATCTCCTTAAGTAGAAACACTCTGGAAATCCTGCTTGTTTTCAGCCGCTGTGCGTTCAGAATCTCTGTTGAAATTTCCCGTCCAGAAGTCATTGAGCGGCCGACTCGTCTTTAGACCCTTCGTCTGCTTCAGTCGCACCATCGCTGGAAGGAATCTCCAAGAATCACCTTAGTTTGGCTTTTCTTTTCTTCCCCTTCTCTTCTTCTTTCGGCGACCTCTTTTGCGCTGAACTGGTCGTGGATTCTTGTCGACCGTCGCGGCAAACTTTGTGCGAACTGTGAGGAAGCAGCAGTTGGAAAAAGCCGCTCAGAACCGCTGCGTTGGTCGAGTAAACAGCGTCTTGTGTCTGTGGAATGTGTGAGAGGCGAACGTAAACCACGTAATCCCAGTGCCGGAGAGTCAGTTAGACTAGAAACGTAGAGAGTTTGATTGACGACCAAACAGCCAATAGATAACGAGGTAAAGTCGTTATCTCTTGGCTCATGTTTATCTGGCCCCATCATAGTTGACAGATTTTCATTCTTTTTTTGTTTGGTCATCGTAATTCCAAGGCTGCTGTGTCTCTATAATGGTATTTTGAACGTTTATGGACAATTTGAAACAAAAAAAATAAATCCTCCACACAAACTTTAAAGTGTAGACTAGACAGTGTTTATGCAAAGTAGAATAGAATAGAATAGAATGTGTCTTTATTGTCATTACAACATGCCACGTGTACAACGAAATTTTAAAAAGTGTCAAGCAGTTTAAGGTGCTGGGGAAACGAGTAGACCCCCTCATACATGCATCAAACATACATCCCGCCTATTTCACTATCTCATATAACTCAGAAATATATAAATATATACATATTATGCAAAGTCTCAAGTCTGAAGCTGCTGTAATACATTCTCTTATGTTTATGCCCTTATAAAACTACAGTCATGTGGTGTGAAACCCTCTCACACGTTAAATAGTGTGATTCTGCCCTCTAGTGGACGTGACTACAACATGCACCAAGAAGGACGTCTGCGTGTTAAGGTTAAAAGTAAAGAGAATAATTTCACTAGAAATCTGGGAAAACACCTTTTTGTTTATCAAAATATTTGTGATTTGTATATAATAAAGGGAGAATGTATTTGTTTCTATTGTGAGAAGAAGAACCTTTTTTTTGGTTAATTGATTTGGGGGAGGAACCTTGTTTTATAAAAGGGCCTCGCACCTCCGCAGAAGCAGAGTGTGTTCAGGGGAATAGCTGTGCCACGGGCACCAACTCCAGAATGATTGAAGTGTCGGACTGTAAATATAAACGTCTTCTTCATTTTTCACCATTTTGAGCACTTCTGGCAATAAAACGACACTAAAATCAACACTGTTTTTGACACCGTATCATTTCCCTAAGAACTCGGGGTGTAACGATATCCAAGTCTCACAGTACGATATGATCATGATTATAAACCTCACGGTACGATATTTATTGCGATATCGTGGGAAAGTTTACGATATTACGATATTTTACATAATAACAAGACTGACCCTAAAACGCTTTGACCAGTCATTTGGTACAGTTATTGTCATTAGGGGTGGAATGAAATCCAAATCTCTCTGGATGATATTTTCATCATAAACATCTCGATATTTACGTAAGATATTTGCAATATTTTGTGGATGATCACAAAACTGTGAATCTGCTACTTTTTCCTCTAAAAATGCCTTCACAAAACTTAATCCAAAGAATGAAGAGCTTCTTCTTCGCTTCTTTTTTCTCTTGGACATAACAAACGGCTGTTTTCTGCCAGTGCTCCATGTAAAAAGGGGAAGTCTCCAATAAGATTTTGCGTCTGCCTGCTCCTTTTGAGTCACTTTTTTGTGATATTTATTCTTAAAATGTTAATGTTGTAAATATTATGTCATTCAGATTATGGTGAGGCAAATATATTTAAGGTCAGTCTCCAGGATATGAATATAAAATATAATATTGTGAAAAAGAATTAAAACCCTGTGTGTCTGTGTGTGTTTGTGTGTGTGTGTCTGTCTGTGTGTGTCTCTGTCTGTGTGTGTGTGTGTGTCTGTGTGTGTGTGTCTGTGTGTGTTTGTGTGTGTGTGTCTGTCTGTGTGTGTCTCTGTCTGTGTGTGTGTGTGTGTCTGTGTGTGTGTGTCTGTGTGTGTTTGTGTGTGTGTGTCTGTCTGTGTCTCTGTCTGTGTGTGTGTCTGTGTGTGTTTGTCTGTCTGTGTCTCTGTCTGTGTGTGTGTGTGTGTCTGTGTGTGTGCCTGTGTGTGTTTGTGTGTGTGTGTCTGTCTGTGTGTGTCTGTCTGTGTGTGTGTCTGTGTGTGTGTGTGTGTGTGTGTGTGTGTGTTTGTGTGTGTGTGTCTGTCTGTGTGTGTGTGTGTGTGTGTGTGTGTCTGTCTGTGTGTGTCTGTCTGTCTGTGTGTGTGTCTGTGTGTGTGTCTCTCTCTGTGTGTGTGTGTGCAGAGGCCCCGGTACCGTGTGGGGACCATGAGGAGCGGGTTTTCCGGCAGAGGGAGGGTCCCCGGAGGCGGCAGGGTGCCGTCCGCCGCCGGGTGCACCAGGTCAACGGGCACAAGTTCATGGCCACGTACCTGAGACAGCCGACGTACTGCTCCCACTGCCGGGACTTCATCTGGTGAGTCCACGGCTAACAGGAAGTGTGCACGGGCGCGTTTCCGACTCCACTGCCTCTGGCTCCAGTTCACTTTAGATTAAAAACCTGTGGTCCCTCTGTCTGTACCTGCTGCTGTCAGACTCCTCGTTTTGCTCTTAAAATGTCCGTATAAACTCTCTCTACGGGATCCAACATCTGAACGTTAATAACAAACCAACTAAGACTAACTGCTGGCCTCGGTGAGCTTCATTTGACTGGAGCTGAACGCTGTGGGTGACGATGACACTCACATACTCCACTTATTTACACACTCTATGCTCACATTTATGTTTGTATTTTAATCTATTTGCATTTTAATCAATATATTTTCATTATAATAATATTTATTACGATACTTTATTAATAAAATAACATATTAACTTAATGAGGCTATTTTAAATTAAATCATTTTAAATAATATAACATTTTAACTATTAATATTTGAATCTTAAATATAACTTCTTTTTATATCATTTTAAATGACTAGATAAATGAAACAAATTGAATATTTTATTATTGTATATTGAATTTTTATGAATTAATAAAGAGCTTTAATAAAGAGCTAAATAATATAAACTCTCTTAACTTAGACTTTAATACATTTTACAACAAACTGGAATATATTTAAACAACCAATTGCTAATTCAAGTTCCTTTTTAACATGTTCAGAACTTAAATTAAATTACTATTTTCTTACTTAATTTTTATTATTATTTATATTTATTATTTTTATTATTATTATTATTTTTATATATATACATTATATTTTATATTATTATTATTATTATTATTATATTTATTATATTTATTATTATTTTTATATTATATTTTATTTTATTTTATTTTTTTTATATTTATATTTATATTTTTTTATTTACTGTTAACTTAAATTTGGACATTGATCCAATTAAATAAATCAACCAACAATACAATAACTAAGGCTTTTTTTTTTTTTTTAAGGCTTTTTGTTACTCAAATTAAACAGAATATTCACTGCACTTAGGAGTTAAGCCCGGTCACTTTGTCCTTAGGGTCTTAACACTATTTTCAGTAGTTTAACTTTACTTTAAAACTCATTTTACAGGTAGATTTACTCAGTGATAACGTTTGTGTGTTTTCCCTTTGCACTGTGCACCTGGGCCAAATTAAATCGTCAAAAACACCATCGGGTTTCCTGTACTTTTGGCTCCATCTAGTGTTCAGACTGGGAATAAGCTCAAAATGAGGAAGGAGAGAAGTGAATGGGATTTAGGACTTTTTTTTGGACTTGACACAGACCTACATGACCTGTTTTTTGGCCCAAATAAACATCCGGTCCGTACGTTCTCTTCACGTGGAGGTGAAGGAGTGTTTTTCTCACTGTCGCTCTCTCCCTCAGGGGCGTCCTGGGGAAGCAGGGATACCAGTGCCAAGGTACGAAGCATTTTTAATCAACCGTGCTCGTTATTAAGACATTAAAAAGATCAGTGTCTGTGTTTCTGTTGTTTTCTTCACATTAAAGTTCCCATATTCCACTGTTTTCCGACCGTTCTAACGCCGTTTTACAGCATTAGAATATGAGAACAGATATTTGTGTACACTATAATGGTTAAAAGTATTTAAGTCTTGTATAAAAACAGATTCATATTTGGATTTTGAAGCACGTAACACAGTGAAGTGCCTGTGTCCCGCAGTGTGCACCTGTGTGGTCCACAAACGCTGTCACGAGCTCATCATAACGAAGTGCGCAGGCGTGAAGGACAAGGACGACAGGCAGCCCGAGGTACTGCACAGTCTACAGGCCTATTCACACTTTAACTACAGGCCTATTCACACTGGAACTACAGGCAGTATTGACCTTTTTCACAGTGGCCGGAAGTGCCGCGCTGTAGGTTTGTGTAACGTCTTTTTATTGGTTTTCTGTGGTAAATGTGTGTGTAAATGTGGCGTATTCTCCAGCAGCTTCATAAATCTGCCCCATCACCAAATCTACAACCAACAAGGTCCACGAAGGAGAAACATTCTTCATGAAGAATTTATCCACAGTGATCGAGGGAAGAAAGACGAAAGCTTAAAGGGACAGTTGTGAATTTTGGACATAGTTCCTCATTTTCTGGTGAGCCAGAGTGTTGGAGACGTGTGGAGACACTTTTTTAAATCTTCCTCCAGTCCTTGTATTTGCAGAGGTGCTGGTGCTGGGCTAGTGCAGGTCAATGGCCATAGTTCTGCCTCTAAAAACAGTCTGACCCACTCCACAGACCCGAGGAAAAACTATTAGAACTCCAGACTGTCCCTGTGAACGTCTGTGTCCACAGAATCATGTCTGAAATAAAACTAACCTTGTGTCACATGAATCGTCGCATGTTGAGGGACTATTTTCTCATATACCAGTCCACCGCTGCCAAGCTTCTATCAGGAAGTACAACTCACTGCTGCTCAGACATAAATCCTCCAAATGTGAGGCTGGTTTTACTTCTAAAATGCTTCTCTGGACACAGACGTTCACAGGGACAGTCTGGAGTTCTAATAGTTTTTCCTCGGGTCTGTGGAGTGGGTCAGACTGTTTTTAGTGGCAGAACTATCTTCATTGACCTGCACTAGCCCAGCACCAGCACCTCTGCAAATACAAGGACTGGAGGGAAGATTTAAAAAAGTGTCTCCACACGTCTCCAACACTCTGGCTCACCAAGAAATGAGGCCCGATGTCCAAAATTCACAACTGTCCCTTTAAGCTTTCGTCTTTCTTCCCTCGATCGTTGTGGATAAATTCTTCATGAAGAATGTTTCTCCTTCGTGGACCTTGTTGGTTGTAGATTTGGTGCTGGGGCAGATTTATGAAGCTGCTGGAGAATACGCCACATTTACACACACATTTACCACAGAAAGACTTGAACCAGAAGAGATGTTTACCCCCAACAGCACTTCTGGCTGTTGTGAGAAAGGTCTATAAAGAAACAAACACAGATTTAATTTTAAACATTTACCACAAAAAAAAAACATTAACTGGAAGTTCTGCAAACCTGAAGTGGCCGTTGTGAAAAAGGTCTATTATATTATACCTGTTGAAAATGTCATTAGTTTCATATAATGTGCGGTGTTTTTGAACCGTTCCCCGTGTGCCTCAGGCCGTGGGCAGCCAGAGGTTCAGTGTGAACGTCCCTCACAAGTTCAGCCTCCACAGCTTCAAAGTGCTGACCTTCTGTGACCACTGTGGCTCTCTGCTGTGGGGGCTGCTCCGCCAGGGCCTGCAGTGCAAAGGTACGAACCACACCACACTGAAGTGCTAAGAGCGCTGGCTTAGTCCACGTCTTTACGGTCTGTGGTGTGTGTCAGTGTGTAAGGTGAACATCCATCGGCGCTGTGAGCAGAACATGGCGCCCACCTGCGGAGTGGACGCCCGAGGCATCGCCAAAGTCCTGTCCGACCTGGGAGTCACCCCCGACAAGATCTCCAGCACTACACACAGGCGCAAGAAGGTACTGCACGTCTTTACCCTGTTTATCTGTTTATCCTGTTTGTGCTTCAGTAAATGGTTGTTGGTTTGATCGCTGTCCGTGTAAACTGTTGTTCTACTTGTCTTACTTATAATTCGCTAATAAGCAACTGTTTTTGTAATTTACCATGAGATTAAAATGGTCCAAGTACCACAGTCTAACTATTTTAACCTCTTACCTCACATGTGTGGACAGCTTTGACTGGACGGACCTCAGAAGGTGCAGATCTAATGTGGAATCACAGATATGGGCCATAACCCAAGTCTCCGGTCCATCCCAGTCATCTGTGCTTTGTGTTCTTCATCTCAAGCTCAAAATTTTGAGAAACTGAGAAAATAATGTTCAGCACGATGTCAGAGCACACAGTAAACAATACTCCTGTCACTCATAACTCAGGTTTTTTACATTCAGGTTGTTTTCACATGTTCCTGCGCTCTGTGGCTCCACTATCAACCGACAAAACAAATAGTCTCCATGACCTCAGGCTTTTTGTGACCCGGAGATTTGTAGTACTCTGAGTTGGATCATTCCAGCCCCCTGAGAGAGGAGCTTTAGTGTGAAAGAGCCCAGAGGAGCAGAGCTGAAACCTTCTCTAGTGGATCCCTGCTGGACGTCAGAGGATGATTTACACTTACTGCCTCAACAGAAGGGAATAGTTTCTCTTTCTCTTGCCCTCGATGGTATTCTTCTGAGGCATCATGTTATATTATGTGATATGGTCACATTTTGATGTCTGAGAGGAGCCCAAAGCAGAGACCGAGGCGCAGGACAGTGTTAAACAGGTTTATTATGGAGAACCACACTGCAGCTTTAGCTCAGCCACGTCCCGGAGAGGAGCAGACAGAGACGGGAGGAGGAACGGACACCAAACCCTCACAGATTTGTCCTAAATGTAGATTTCATGTTTGTTCTTCAGCTTCCTCCTCGTGGCCGTGAGCCTCCACCTCTGACCGGGTTACCTCCGAATACAGAAGACGAGTCGCAGTCTGCGCCAGCCTCTCCATGTGAACAAGGTAACCACGGTAACAGCCTGCTCTTGCAACTGTAACCACGGTAACAGTTTGCTCCTAGAACTGTAACCACGGTGACAACTGTAACCACGGTAACAGCCTGCTCCTGCAACTGTAACCACGGTGACAACTGTAACCACGGTAACAGCCTGCTCCTGCAACTGTAACCACGGTAACAGTTTGCTCCTAGAACTGTAACCACGGTGACAACTGTAACCACGGTAACAGCCTGCTCCTGCAACTGGTAACCACGGTGACAACTGTAACCACAGTAACAGCCTGCTCCTGCAACTGTAACCACGGTGACAACTGTAACCACGGTAACAGCCTGCTCCTGCAACTGTAACCACAGTAACAACTGTAATCACGGTAACATCTGTAACCACGGTAACAGTGTACTCCTACAACTGTAACCACGGTAACATCTGTAACCACGGGAACAACTGTAACCACGGTAACAATTTGCTCCTGCAACTGTAACCACGGTAACAGTCTGCTAATGTAACTGTAACCATGGTAATAACTGTAACCGTGGTAACAGTCTACCATTGCAACCAGTGTACCCCTACAACTGTAACCACGGTAACAACTGTAACCACGGTAACATCTGTAACCACGGTAACGGTCTGCTCCTAAGTACAGTACAGTACAGTGGAGTATTTCTGGAGTAATACAGGAGTATTTCTGTGGTAGAACATTACATGTATTTTCCATATAGTTCCAGTTCTATCACATCTTTTTTGTTTTGTTTAGTGAAAAATATACAGTATATGTCTGGAAAAGATTCCATTGCCTGAATGGAGATCCAAACCAAAGTCGATTCTAATTCAATGCTTCAAAATGAAGCCACATATTTAACCTTTATTGACATATTAGACATGTCCTGACTCCTCAGATTCCAGAGAATATTCCAGTTTCAGAAACATGTGTCTATTATGTTCCTGTAGAGGTTTAGGGTTAAAGGTCATTGAAACAGTTTGGGCAAAACTAGGAGATATAAAATCTTACATGACATTTTAACAAACTGCAGTTACTATGGTGATCAGATAGTTCTTAAATAAAAGTCCAGACTGTTTTCTTTAAACTAACATCAAACACAAACTCTCTGTGGTCACATGGCCCAGACCAGAATATGGACTCGTGCCTAAAATTAACTTTTGGACACAGGTTTTACACAAAGGCCGATATCTGTGACACCACTGAAACTCAGAGGTCTGTCACACCAAAATATGCACATTTTGTTTGGCCCATGGAGAAATAAAATGTTCACGGCGTCAGCACAAAAGCCTGAGATGTCGACGCAGAATCAACAAAGGTTAGATGGTCTGTACTGTCCATCGGGTGACGCGTTTGACTTGTGTCCAGATGTGAAGCAGCTGGAGTTCATGAGGAAGGCCATGTCCCTGGACCACCACACACACCACCTGCCCCCGCCCTGTCCGGTCATCACGGGGATGGGGGAGACGGGGCAGGACGGAGCAGAGGAGGGACAGAACAGGCAGAATGGACAGAACCAGAGACAAACCCCGAGACAGACCCAGAACAGACACATGAACCTGCAGGACTTTGTCTTCATCAAAGTCCTGGGCAAAGGCAGCTTCGGTAAGGTGAGTCAGGACGGAGATTAGAGCTAGAACTAGCTTTGGAAACACTGTATAATAACTGCACTTTTTACAGCATTAATAGACCTTTTTGTACAACAGCTGGAAGTGCTGCGGTGTAGGGTAAATGTCACTTCCAGTTCATGGTTTTCTGTGCCAAAATGTGTGTGTAAATGTGGCGTATTCTCCAGCAGCTTCATAAATCTGCCCCATCACCAAATCTACAACCAACAAGGTCCACGAAGGAGAAACATTTTTCATGAAGAGTTTATCCACAACGATCGAGGGAAGAAAGACGAAATCTTAAAGGAAACAACGACGAGCATCAGTGAAACGACTGAGCAACACAAACGTTATAAGATAAACTTTATTGTCCCCAAGGGGAAATTTGTTTTGGGCACTGCCTGCAGCTTAAAAACACAGTTACACTCACACAACAGTCACAACATACATGTAGTACTGTTACGACCCAGCTCTGCTAGGGACCGCGGAAGTAACAAAATAACCAAGATGTAAAATGGAATAAATAAGGTAATTTAATTAAAAGGAATGTACAAGGTAAATTAAACAAAACAGGCTAAAATATGTACATAAAATAACCTAAACTAAGAAACACAAGGACGGGACTGAAATACGAGTTTTGTGCCAAAACGGGTCACGTAGGTCTATACAAAAACACAAGTGACGGACTAAGGGACACAAAAAAATCACAAAAGTCCCTAAACAAAAGTCACATAAACCTACAAACAGAATCGAGTGACAAATAAAAAGACACAAAACAGAACTAAACTAAACTAGTGTCTCACACACAAAGTTAGACTCACACACTACAGAGACACAAACAGAAAATGGCACTGGCCACAAAGGCCACAGCCCCGAACAGGTGAGCAGAATCTTCTTAAATAGTGGGAGGAGGCTGGAGGTGAGGTGGGAGTGGCCGAGGGTTGAAATTCCCACCAATCAGAGACCAGGGCTCAACCAGCAGGAATCCAAATGACAAAATAAATTAAAGCACACAACACAAATCAAAGAACTGGAGGCCTGGGGCCGTAACAAGTACATTTGTGCACCAAAAAGTGTCCAAAATATTGCACTAACCCTATTGCACAGATAATTATTGCACTAGCTCTGACTAAGTGCACCTTTGTTGTGCAGATTTGTTCAACAGTGCAACAGAAGTGACACAAGGGAAAGTTTAAATCTGTTACTCTTAAACTTAGGCACTCGAAAACTCTTTCCTGCCCATCACCTTCATGGTCTTATTTACCACTTTTCCAAGTTTAGTTTTGCTAAGTCTGAGTTTTATGTTTTCTTCAGGACCTTAACTTTAGTGTTGCTCAGTCGTTTCACTGATGCTCGTCGTTGTTTCCTTTAAGTTTTCGTCTTTCTTCCCTCGATCGTTGTGGATAAATTCTTCATGAAGAATGTTTCTCCTTCGTGGACCTTGTTGGTTGTGGATTTGGTGATGGGGCAGATTTATGAAGCTGCCGGAGAATACGCCACATTTACACACACATTTACCAGAGAAAAAACATGAAGCGGAAGTGATGTTTACCCAACACCGCGGCACTTCCGGCCGTTGTGAAAAAGGTCTATAAAAAAAACAAAGATTTAATTCTAGTGGGAGCGACGGCGCCTCTTTGGTCTGATATTAAGGTCCAGATCTTGATTTTAATAGTGAAATAAAACCGCAGGATCATGTAGAGCAGGTTAATACAAATATTTTAAGATCACAATGGGTAGTTGGAGCCGTCTCCGCCCGTCCGCATCGGTCTGAAGCGTGGCCCTGTGCGCAGGTGATGCTGGCCGAGCGCAGGGGCACGGACCAGGTTTACGCCGTCAAAGTGCTGAAGAAAGACGTGATCCTCCAGGACGACGACGTGGACTGCACCATGACCGAGAAGCGCATCCTGGCCCTGGCCCAGAGACACCCCTACCTCACCCAGCTCTACTGCTGCTTCCAGACCCCCGTAAGACCCCCACACTCTGCACCCAAACCGCACACATACACACCTTTAAACGTGCTCTGTGTAGCTCTTCTGTTGGAGGGTCTGTTTGTCAAATGCTTTTCACCGTGTAGATTTCATTCCTTTGTCTAGAATGTTTCACAGTTTGGCAGTAAACTCGGGCGGTCAACGTTGACGCATTAATCACGACCAGATTAATGCAGTCCATAACACGATTTTTTTGTTTGTTTGTTTATTTATTTGGGTGGGACAATCCATATTCATGAACATACAATTTGTATGAAATCACACATATTGATGTAAATACGCCGGATTTAGCACAAGCGCTAATTTCCATCCGTAGTCCCATATATCCATCCATCTTCTCCCGCTCAACCCGGCTGGGTCGCAGGCACCTGAACCCCCCTATGAACCCCTCTGCAGGTGGTGAGCCCACAGGAGGGTGGACGTCATGGTCCTTGATGTTTTTAAACTCAAGGACCATGTTGTCCTTGAGTTTAAAACATCAAGAGTTCGCCAGCCTTTTGTCCCTTCTAACGCAATGATTTTTTTTAAAAACTGTCAATTTGAGTTAGGGAATTTCTCCTGCGGTGCGGTTTAGCGGCTCAACGGTGCGGGATGTGGTGATATTGCACCCGGGTTCAGGCGGGTCGGAAAACTCAATGAGAAGAGGTTAAACGGGGGCAGGTGAGTCGGGTCCTATCATAGCCTCGCCTAAAGCAGGTTCTGTAGCTCTGATTAGCAAACAAGAGCGCAGGACTTTAGTATTTGCAGGTGTTACCAAATGAAAACAGAGAGAGACAAGAAAAAGGCGCCTGGAGTCCTGTGCGCACAGAGCAGACACGTGAATACTGGAGTTTCCTCGTTCTGCATCAAAACCACACAAACGATGCTCCGGCGCCAACGAGACGGGTCACGAATCACACACGCAAAGACAAAACTATCACATGGACGGACACATCCAGAGCACAGAGGCTGCGTCCGGTGCTGCGTCAGGTGCTGCGTCCGGTGCTGCGTCCGGTGCTGCGTCAGGTGCTGCGTCCGGTGCTGCGTCCGGTGCTGCGTCCGGTGCTGCGTCAGGTGCTGCGTCCGGTGCTCCTCGCTCCGTGATCCAGGAGCTTTAGTCCCAAACTCCACTGAAAGCTTCTGTGTGCAGTGAACCCTGTGAGTGCGCCGGTCATTTCAGACACGTCCTGAACAGAGCACTTTAGTGTAAATAGCAAAACGAAGGCTGATTCTTTACACAAACAAAACGCATCCACAGATCCTATGGTCAGCTGCAGCTATTCTTTATACTGTCTGTGGTCCCAGTGTTTGAACCCATTTGTTCAGACACGTTAACATGGATTAGTTCACAGTAGAAGAGCAAAACGTTGGTCATATGCGGTGGTGTCGGTGGCCCAACATGCACCACGGTCTGGGCCTCTTAGTGCCACAGTGATTCATTTTTGCGGTTATTGCGACAGCCCTAATTAGAGTTTGCCAACTTTTTGTCCCTTCTACACATCCGTAGGCGGCTCCTCTGGCTTCACCTGCAACTACGGCCGTGTGAGCGACTGTTCTCGGTCTCTGGTCACGTCGCGCGAAAGAAAAGAGCAGCACCGTCCACTGATAATGTCTCCAGACTGATCTGAGCTCGCAACTGGCTCAAAGAAAAGAAACAGGAGAGAAACTTAGCAGACAGTTCTGAAATGATCTGAGAGTTCTGAGAATTATTATTACAGTGATGCAACAGTTACAGATGACTTCATCGCTGTTATTTCAAGCTAGGAAGTATGTTTGTTTTTGTAATGGTGCTATTGTATTTTTGAAGAGGCATAAGAGAGTAATCTGAGCACAGTGTTACTGGAAGTGTACACAGCACTTTGTTCTGACTCTGCTCTGAACTATCTGCACTTTTTTGAAAGAAAATAAGCAAAAGGATCAAAAAGGAAATTCTTTGTGTGCATTTGATTCTTAATTAAGACACTCTGGTAAGAATTGCTTCACATCATGGCTTTAAAACGCAATTTTAAACATGCAATTCAAGATGCGATTACTCACGATTAACTATGGAATTTCTGATCTTAATCGAGATTTAAAAAACAGCCCTACATTAAACATTTCTATCTTCATGGAGACCAAACCATCCAATTTCTTAGTGAACCTCCAGAAGGTTTAAGTAAATCTGATGCGTATCGGTTCAGGATCGTTCTTATCTCAGGGAAAAAGAAAATGACAAAATGCTGGATGTAAAAGGAGGCACCTACAATGGGACTTTAACGCAAATAATCAGACAAATCCGCACGATGGGAATCACGACTTTCAGTTTCCGTCTACGACACGAGGGAGAAAAATATTGGAAAAGACGGGACTGTTCTACACAGACAATGAATCGATCAATCGGGACATGTGAGCTGCTGATTGTACACGTAATCTGGTTTGTTTTCCATATTTTCTGAAACGTTCTTAAAAATAAAGTAACAAAAAAAATCACGACCAAACCAGACCAAGTTACAGGTCAGATCTGTGGAGAGGCGGCCCCCGCTCACAGTCAGAATGTTGTTTTTCTTGATACGTTTGAGCTCTAAAACCACCTGTAATTGAATAAATAAAAAGTAGAAAAGTAGTAGAAAAGTAGCGCTGTTTAATGTTACAATGACATCTCCATAGAAACAAGCAAGTGACGGACACATCCCCCAACCAAAAAGTTACACAATGCACCTTTAAGGCTCATTTTTACACTCGGCTTTCACAGTGGAAAAGTGGAAGCAAAATAAAAAATAAAAAAAGTGACTAGAACCAGCTGTAAAACAAATGCTTCTCTCACCTATTTTCCTTTATTTCATCCGCTTTGTGCACTTCTCAGACTGACCTTTAGCGCCCTCTGGTGGCGTAAGGTAATGCACTTTTGAAACGACCGCTAATATAATTGCAGTCCACCCCCTCACCCAGCTCCAGTGTCATTTCCTCACCCAGAAACGTCAACTCTTTGTGGTCAGACTGTCCACACAAAGCTCAGACTGACTCACTTGAGTTTAATTGAGTTTAATTTGAGCTTGAGACAGAGGAGTGCCTCCAGTTAGCTTTACGCCTTAATATTGATGATATACTTTCTCTATACTAAACCATCATAGTATATTTTATGTGCTACACCATACAGACTTCCACCAGCAGAGGGCAGCACAGGCTCTGGCAAAACTGCAAATGCGAGACAAGAAAGAACACAAACGACACACTACGACATAAAATACGACTTTTTACTACGTTTTTCTTATTTTAAGTGCTGATTAAAATGTAAAAAATATATGAACCACATGTATCCAAATCCATTTTATTAGTATAACACATTTTATCTCTGGTGACCGGATATTCAGAATAAAAAACTGAGGCACACTCGGGTTGGGATGGTCGGTAAAATAGTGAAAACTCGACTCACACGTGTCAGTACTTACAACGTTTGTCTTTGCATTTTGCTTTTTTTGGGTGTTTTTTTTTTGCCTTGTGCTCATTTTTAAGCATGGTTTTCTGTATTTTAGCGAAAAGAAAATACATATGTTGGTCTCTTTACTGTTGGTGGGTGACAAATTGGTCAAAAATTTGGACATCTGGGACGTTTGTTGCATAAAACTGGGACAAATCAGTGGTTTTGGACGAATCCGCTGGGACAGGGGACACGGGGCTCAAAACGGGGACTGTCCCGGGGAAATCGGGACGTCTGGACTCACTCGTTTTATCGACAAAACGGTTTTCAAAGAGCTGCGGGGAAAAAGAGAACATTAAAAACGACAAAAAGTATGAAAAACAACAGAGCGTTTAAAGGCTCCATTTAACTTTGCCAGTCCTAAAACACTAAAAGCATCTTCTTCTGCTTTATCCGCACACACACACACACACACACACACACACACACACACACACACACACACACACACACACACACACACACACACACACACGCACACACACACACACACACACACACACACACACACACACACACACACACACACACACACACACACACACACACGCACACACACACACACTGACAGACACACACACACGCACACACACACACACACACACACACACACACACACACTCGGCGTGTCTCGGCGGTGCTCTGCTGAACTCTTGTTGCTGCAGCAGATCATCAGATTAGATTAGAGCGAGAACAGCCCTGGTATTTTTGGAACAAGATGGAGGACGCGGGGTTATATAAGTGTTATGTGTTTAAAGCTCCGCTCTGGAACTTTTTGATCAGCGCGACATGAAACAGCTCTGCCTTATTATACCATTTATTCAATTGCAGGTGGTTTTAGAGCTCAAAAATACCGAGAAAAACAGATTCTGACTGTGAGTGGAGTCGCCTCTGCACAGATCTGACCTGGAATTCTGTCTGGTTTGGTCTCCATGGAGATAAAAAGGTTTAATGTCATACTGTGGAACATTCCAGACACAGCAGTAAACCAGATCTAAACCAGGTCTAGACCAGAAATAAACCAGGATTAAACCAGGTCTAAACCAGGACTAAACCAGGGCTAAACCAGGGCTAAACCAGGACTAAACCAGGACTAAACCAGGACTAAACCAGGACTAAACTAGGTCTAAACCAGGTCTAAACCAGGGATAAACCAGGCCTAAACCAGGTTTAAACCAGGTCTAAACCAGGTATAAACCAGGCCTAAACCAGGATTAAACCAGGTCTAAACCAGGTCTAAACCAGGCCTAAACCAGGGCTAAACCAGGTCTAAACCAGGGCTAAACCAGGTCTAAATCAGGACTAAAGTAGGTGGGTCTAAACCAGGACTAAACCAGGTCTAAACCAGATCTAAACCAGGGCAAAACCAGGTCTAAACCAGGTCTATACCAGGACTAAAGCAGGTCTAAACCAGGACTAAACTAGGACTAAACCAGGGCTAAACCAGGTCTAAACCAGGACTAAACCAGGACTAAACAAGGACTAAACCAGGACTAAACAAGGTCTAAACTAGGGCTAAACCAGGTCTAAAGTAGGTCTACACCAGGTCTAAAGCAGGACTAAAGTAGGTCTAAACCAGGTCTAAACCAGGTCTAAAGCAGGACTAAACCAGGTCTAAAGCAGGACTAAAGTAGGTCTAAACCAGGACTTCCGGCCCGCAGAGGTCTTAGCCATAATAACGTTGCTGCGTCACTCTACAGTCGTCCCTGATTGGTTGACATGACGCGTCCGACAATAAAAGTTCAGCGTTTTCAGCTTGTGACGGCGACGCCTGAAGGCTCAAGACGCGCCGCCTCAACGCTAAATTTGCGCCGCGCTGATGCAAAAACGCAGGACGCCCTAATCACGCGTCCACATCGACTTTACATTTAAACCGGACGCCCTGACGCTGCGCTCTGAACGGGCCGTCAGTCTGACAAAGTGAACTTTTAGGCGCTTTGAGGATTTAAAAATGTTTAAGGCAGGGGTCTCAAACTCAGTTTACCTGGGGGCCGCTGGAGGCAGAGTCTGGGTCAGGGTGGGCCGCATAAGGGATTCCACACAAAAAAAGTAAAAAAAAAAAAAAAAAGTCCTCAAATGTCATTAACAGTTTTAATGATTTCTTCTGAACACGAAGTGTCCTGAACATGAATGGAACATTGAGTGAAAATCATGAACGGTTCTTCTGAACATGGCTTCTCTTGCCTACTCCTTGCTGCCAGAGACTCACTAACCCTGTAGCTTCGACTGCTGCAATATTCTCTTCGGTTACTTTCTTGAAGAAATCTTGTTGCCTCAGTAGACATGTTTTAAGACTGGCAACCCACTTGGCTCTCTCATCCCCCTGGTATTTTGCACTTTCCTCAGCATGTTTAGTTGAATAATGGCGTTTGACGTTGTATTCTTTGTGCACTGCAACTTTCTCTGTGCAAATAAGACATGTGGGGATGCCCCTGTGCTCAACAAAGAAATACTGCGTCTCCCACTTTTCTTAAAATTATCTGTGCTCCAACCTTTCTCTTCACTGCAGGTTTGATGAAGACATGACTGGGGTATGACAAAATCTAATTGATTCCGCTTAGTGGCGCTCTTGTTTCACGTTTCAAACAAGTGTTTAGCTAGCTAATTGCGCACAGAGAACGTCTTAACGCTTTGTGATGGAGCGCGCCTTAACCAGGAGAGCGCTCCGTGCGCTCTGCCGCGCTCCCGAGCCAGAGCGAGAGACGCCGGTTGGGGAATGTCAGGGCAGCTACAGGTGCTCCGTCACACGCTTCTATCTGTAACAGCAGCGTAGACGATAAACAGCCCGGTAACAGTCACCGTTCTTTTTGCGCTCGATCTTGACATTTGTGGTAGAAAGTACGATAGAAGGAAGCGCAAAGGCGACTGCTGTCTGACTGTTCATTACACGCCGTGCTGTTGTTGCAAGTGTAAAGTGCACGAAGCTGGTGTAGCTTAGCCCCGACCAGGGACGGCGCGTGGGAGCTGCTGATTGGCCCTTCGGAGGTCCACTTTCTCCGCGGGCCACACTAATATTATACTTTCATATTAAGGTGCGGGCCACAAAATATTGTACTGCGGGCTGCACTTGGCCCCCGGGCCGCGAGTCTGAGACCCCTGGTTTAAAGGTTTATGTTGTGAAAATAGTAAAAGAATCGTGCATTGCGCTCTGTGGAAATCTTTCTGGGCCCAAACTCCCAGGAGCTGCAGTACCTGGAGCGGCCACTAGTCTAATGCATTATCCAGTTTTTATTATAGATCCCTGTGTGGCCCCTCCCTCCTCCGTGTGGCCCCTCCCTCCTCCGTGGGGCCCCTCTCTCCTCTGTGTGACCCCTCCCTCCTCTCTGTGGCCCCTCCCTCCTCCATGGGGCCCCTCCCTCCTCTCTGTGGCCCCTCCCTCCTTTGTGGGGCCCCTCCCTCCTCTGTGTGGCCCCTCCCTCCTCTGTGTGGCCCCTCCCTCCTCTGTGTGGCCCCTCCCTCCTCTGTGGCCCCTCCCTCCTCCGTGTGGCCCCTCCCTCCTCTGTTTGGCCCCTCCCTCCTCTCTGTGGCCCCTCCCTCCTCTGTGGGGCCCCTCCCTCCTCTGTTTGGCCCCTCCCTCCTCTCTGTGGCCCCTCCCTCCTCCCTGTGGCCCCTCCCTCCTCTCTGTGGCCCCTCCCTCCTCTCTATGGCCCCTCCCTCCTCCGTGTGGCCCCTCCCTCCATGGGGCCCTTCCCTCCTCTCTGTGGCCCCTAATCGGCCCCTGTGATCGCCGCTGTTCCCTCCCGGCCCAATTACCTCTGAGAAATGTAAATAAGATTATAGAAGAGCCGCCCACAGTCGAGCAGAAAAGATCAGGCAGAAGTTACAGCCTCAGATCTGTTCAGATGCTGCCTCATATCTGCCTGCAGGGGGCGCTAACTACACTCAAACTCCTCTGAAACTAACACACACACTTGTTTACAGTTTCTGTTTGTAGTTCTGTTGAACTGAGCCTGAGTGATATTAACAGAATCATTCAGGTTCCTGATGGGAGTTTTTACACACTGCACTGGAAAAAAAATATCTAGGGAAGTTAAAATGACTTAAATTAAGAATATTTCACTTTATTTGAGTCGATTGTCGATTCAACAAGGAAAATTATCTACCAGTGGAATAAGTGTGTTTCTCTAAATTCAAGCTACATTCGGTTTGGTTTCTTATTCATCTTCTTCTGCTGTATCCATCTGGGTCACAGGGCCGCAGTCCTCTGCACACCCGATCCTTATGAGTTTTGGACCCCGGGCGATGTCACGGTCCTCGATGTCACTTCATAAGGGAGCTGCATGTTTTGGGTTGATGGGGGAAACCGGAGTCCGGAGGTGCAAACTCCACACAGATTAGTCCATTTTAGTCCATCTGATCTTTTTCTCATTTTGTCTGGGGGCACTTTATGGTAAAGACAAACAATGGCGGGCTGTCCTTACAAAGACAAGAATATATAGATATAGATATTAAAAAGTCCCTTGTTTAGCAAAACCAACACATCTTTTGATGCCGCGATCTGAATGCAGCATAAGTGTGGAGTTTTAAAACACAATGGAGCACTTCCTGTATTAATTAATCATGCATTTATATAGCGCCTTTCATGATACTCAAATCTCTTTACAGACCATTATTCATTCACTCCACACTCAGTGGTGTAAACTACTGTTGTAGCCACAGCTGCCCTGGGGCAGACTGACGGAAGCCAGGCTCCAATCTGCACCATCAGGTCCTCAGACCACCACCATCACTCACACACACTCACACACACACACACACCACTTTCATACTAAGAAATGTGTCTTGCCTAAGGACACAACAACATTTTTGTGACTGGCGCCCCCCTGTGGCACCTGGTTTTCCCAATGTCTCACATCCAAGTACTGACCAGGTCCTGCTGAGATCTGACGAGATCAGACAGAAAAGCCGTATGGCCACTAAATTATTATTTATTAACTAGTATCACCACATGACATCACAAGGTGGAACAGAGTGTTTTCAGTTTGAGAGCAGAACTCAGCCTAAATATGGGCCCTTTAAAACTAGAGATCTGCCTCTGTGGGCAGGAGGACGGTCACCAGGAGGCCGGGGCAGAGGGCAGAGGTGAGGGCAGAAGGGGCAGAGGTGAGGGCAGAAGTGAGGGCAGAAGGGGCAGAGGTGAGGGCAGAGGTGAGGGCAGAAGGGGCAGAGGTGAGGGCAGAAGGGGCAGAGGTGAGGGCAGAAGGGCAGAAGGGGCAGAGGTGAGGGCAGAGGGCCGAGGTGAGGGCAGACGGGGCAGAGGTGAGGGCAGAGGGCAGAAGGGCAGAGGTGAGGGCAGAAGTGAGGGCAGAAGGGGCAGAAGGGGCAGAGGTGAGGGCAGAAGGGGCAGAGGTGAGGGCAGAGGGCAGAAGGGCAGAGGTGAGGGCAGAAGTGAGGGCAGAAGGGGCAGAAGGGGCAGAGGTGAGGGCAGAAGGGGCAGAGGTGAGGGCAGAAGGGCAGAAGGGGCAGAGGTGAGGGCAGAAGGGGCAGAGGTGAGGGCAGAAGGGCAGAAGGGGCAGAGGTGAGGGCAGAAGGGCAGAAGGGGCAGAGGGCAGAGGCTGTTTGAAGTGAGGGCAGATCAGAGGAGCAGACACAGCACAGACTCCGGTTCTTAACCAGGTTAAGCCGCTGTCTCCTCTCAAACCTGGAGCTGTTTTGTGTTTCCTGAGCCTGTGTTTTGCTCCTTCAGCCGTGACACTAAAGCACCTGCACCAAACAGCTCTGAGGACACTGGACACACCCCTGAGCTGTTTTAAACACTGTATTTGACCTACGACATTTTAAACTATTTATTCTTATTATTAAGGTTTCAATAAACGTTCTAATGTCGTTTCCTCATCACAAACAGACCTGGAGTTGTTCACACGTTCAACACACAAATATTTACGCCTTGTGACGTCATGCGGTGGTACAGGAAGTGCTCCACGGTGTTTTTAAATTCCACACACCTTCTAGTGATGGAAATTCTGGCTCTTTTTAGAGAACCGGCTCTTTCGGCTCAGCTCACTAAAAAGAGCCGGCTCTCTCGGCTCCCAAGCGGCTCTTCAGGTTGTTTTGTTGCTTTAATTAATTTATTATCAACAACAATATAAAATTATGCACCAAATGAATTACTAATGCAAAAAACGTGTCTTTATTTCTATACGTTTACTATATAAATCTGCGTTTATTTATTCACTCCACATAAAATGTAAAAAATAAATGGTCCTCTCCACCGCTCTACGTTTCCGCTGCTCCGCTCATTCTAGACTTTGGGTAATAATGTGTTTAATGCAGCTTTGCGCACGTTTGTTTCTGTTTTACACAAACGAAACTTAAAACCACGTGTCTCATTTGCATACAGTATAAGAGCTGAAAAAAGTCTGATTCTGTCGGACAAACTACCGCCCCACAACCTCTGCTCAGCGCGAATACATATTGACCAATCCTGTGCGGCGTGAAGAGAAAAAAAATGAGAGAGGGTGAGAGAAACAAACAAACAAAACAAAAAAAAACAGTTCCCGATAAGGAGCCGGCTCCCGTGGCTCACTTCAAAGAGCCGTTCTGTTCCCGACCGACTCATCACTAACACCTTCACGAGAATTATTTGATCATTTCAGAGCGGGAATTGCCCATTTCTACTGAGCTTGAAGTAAAAAACTACTGGTTTCATGACATCACCAGGTGGAACAGAGCGTTTTGAGCTCGGGAGATGTGGACAGACGAATAATAAAGTGACTCAAACATGTGAATGAAGCAAAACACGACTTCAGGTCTGTTTTTGAGGACTTAGCGACGTTAGAACACGACTTAAAGCTCTCAAGAGTCCATTTCGAGTATTATGGAACCTTTAAAATACGTTTGAAAGTGGAAATATTGAGCAAATGAGTAAGTTAAATGTTGTTAAATGTCCCACGTAAATGAGACGACCTTTTTAAATTCCCATTTTGATAAAATCCGTTACGTCTGTCCCTCGTTTCAACCTCCGCCCTGATCAAACCTTTGAACGAGAAAGTCCTAGAGAAATCATAAAAACACATCTCAGTACAAACTCGACGTGCTGATTCAGGTTTTCAGCGTTGGCTCGGTCGCTAATTGTGTTTGTCCAAGCGCGCTGAATGTTCATATTAAATGTTCCGTGGAAATCGGCCTCATTTTCTGTCGTACAAAAGGTCAGAGTCGTGTTTCTGCACTCATTTCCTCAAGAGCGAATGGACGCAGAAAAGGACTTTAAAGCAGACCTGTTCTTTTAACCGCGCCATTCTCCTGCTTCCTTCTCATTAACCCTCTCCAAGTTGTGCTTGGAGCGATTAGTGCGTGTGCGGGCAAAACAGGAAGTGCGCTGTTAGCATGACAATGTGTGCTATCATCACTGTGAAGGCAAAACTGTTCCATTAAAGTCATTGGTCACGTTTACATGATGTTTTTTAATTCTGAATTAATAGGTTGGAATTAAAATATTCTCCTTGGAGTTTACATGGAAATAATAATTCCGAATTGAGGGTTCCATGTAAAACTATTTATTTAACTCCTCTCAGCGTCTGGGGGTGGGGAAGGTTCTGATTGGACAGCGACACAAACGTATTTCCGTCTTTGGGAAGAAAACCCACACTTCAGCTGCTCTCGGCTTTTCTGTCATCTCGGTTTGTCGTTTCGCCGCCGACACAAACACGACCCGAACTTTTTCCTCAGTCGTTCCGATGATAATGAAGCAGCAGCTGGAGAATTCTCTCCTCACGCTTTCTGTCTGTGAGCTGAGGAGGAGAAGGGAAGAGTGTGGGAGAAGGAGGAAGAAGACAAACTGAGTCTGAGGCTGCCACACCTCAGCCCACTCCCACATCCCGCTCACAAATCCAAAGAGACGTGGAGGAAAGTCCCAAGAGACGACTGGAGGAGCCGGATCGAAGGACGAGCCAACGAGCACCAACCACCGGGATTATTTTGAAGAAGAAGAAACGTTTACATGATCCAGGAAGAAATTCATTCGGCTTTAAAATCAGAATAAACCCCCACTTAGTTTGGAATTAAGTTAAAGTAAATTAAACTATTAGCAAACAGGAAGTGAGCATGGACGCACTTCCAGCTCCATGGACTCTTGCTCCAGTTCACTGTGTATTGAGAAACTATGTCTCGTCTCTGCAATTGCTCCGTTCAGGCTCCTCCATAATTTGGTTTTAAAATGTTTGTATTAACCTGTTCTGTCTGATCCTGGGGTTTTTATTTCACTATTTTGTCCCTAAATCAAGATGTGAACATTAATAACAGACAAATCAGGTGCCTTTTTCCATAAGGTTTCTCCCGCTAGTGTTAGCAACAGGTTTGCACTGGAATTTAATGGGTAATAAAATAATAGTAAATAATAATAAATAATAAAAAAAAAAAACTTTATTCACTTTTCATACAAAAAAATGCAACACAAAACTCTTTATACATTTGTATAAATAAAATTAAAAAAACATAAAAATAAATAATCAATAAATACATAAATTTAGAAAAATCGAATGTGTGATAAAATCTAACTACTACAAATAATTCGGGTTTTTTAGACGTGAAAATCAGGTACAGCCTGTTTAAAGGTGCATAGTGTAACTTTTCTGGTGTTTTCCATTAAACGCTTTTCACCATGGAGACGTTATTGCTTTGGAATGTCTCACAGTGTGACATTAATAGTGCATAATAATAATAATAATAATAACAAGAGCTCCTCCAGCGGGGCAAAATACGCCCGTACTTTGAATTATTGTATATAGAATTAAGTTAGAATTTGTCAAACCTAGTTAAAGATGAATTGTTGGTGCAGTTTGGAAGTTTGACATTCCTAGGTGAGACGGTTGTGGAGTTAGAGCGCGGACAAGAAATTGTCCACAGACAGACGGACAGACGGACGGATAATCAATAGGGAAATCTGGCTCTTGCAGTAGGAGTATGAGTATGACATCATCACATTCTAGAATCGGAATTCCACCAATCAGATTGCAGCAACAGAACTTAAAGACACTACAAAGCTTTGAAGTGTCAAAGCTCAAAGAAGCAGAGAATGTGGGTTGTTCTCGCTTTCAGCAGCAGAACATTTGAGAAGAGACTTCAGATCTACGGCAAGAGACAAAACCAAACATGAACACTGTGTTCGAGGAATTGAGTAGGGAGCAGAAGTTGTGCGATGCTTTGCTCAACGTGGCCGGCGTGCAATTCCCAGCACACAAACTGGTTCTGTGTAGCTGCAGCACATACTTTAAAAGCCTCTTCACTAACTGGTCCAGCCCTGACTGCCAGGTGTTTGAGATCTCCAATGTGTCAGCTGATATCATGAAGATTATCCTGGACTACTGCTACACCGGGGTGGTGCACATCACCCAGGAAAACCTCCAGGAGCTCTTTATAGCTGCTGACTACTTAGATGTGAGCGGCATTACCGAAGTCTGCTGTCAGGTCATGAAGGAGCAAATGTCCCCCAGTAACTGCATCACTGTATGGGGTATCTCAAACAAGTACTACTACCCCCAGCTGAGTAAACAAGCCTTCTTATACATCCTGAAGCATTTCGAAGAGGTGGTGACCAGCTCTGAAGAGTTCTTCCAGCTCTCCAGCGAAGACCTGTGTTCACTCATTGATGATGATCGGCTGAACGTGAAGGAGGAGACCACCGTGTTAGTGGCAATCATCAGATGGATTGCACATGCTCCTGAGGAAAGGAAGCACTACTTGGCCGACCTCCTACTAAAAGTCCGTCTGGGTCTGATCCCTGTTGATTACGTCACTCAGTGCATGATTAGATATAACCTGTCCCACTACATTCATAACTGGAAGATTGTGGAGGAGAAGATCATAAAGGTGATGTTGGATGAAAGAGCTAAAAGAGCTAGGAGGTACAGTTTTGAACGTGAGTTCACCTGTCTGGAGTCTGGCCTCTCTAGACTGCAACTCTGCAGTCCCTGCCCCCCACTCGTCTAGCCACTCCAAGGCTGCCCAGTGCGGTGCTTATGGTTATTGGTGGCTATTGCCAAAACAGAACAACAACTTCTTAGGTTCCTTTCTAAGACAATGTAGCCAAGTTTATTTGTACCTTGTTGACATGTTTCGGCTGCTGCTGCGAGCCATCTTCAGAACTGTCACCGGTGTTGGTGGTGACGTGTCATATATCAGCTGTTGTTACTTCCGGTAGGCGTGGTCAGCCTGATGGGACCTGCAGGTCGCCCAGACTGACCACGCCTCCTGTCGCCCGGTGGTCTCTGGAGGAGGGTGTCCCAGGTGTGTGAAAGGAGGAACGCGCCATCGTCACGGTTGATGCTGTCAGTGCCTCGTTTCCTGATCTCAATGGCCTCCCTGATCCAGTGTTTGAAATTGTTGTTCTCCGATCCAATGACCCGAGCCCCGTCCCAATCCATAATGTGGTTATTTCTTTTACAGTGGTCTGATATGGCAGATTTTAGGTTTTCCTGTTCTGCTTTGTCTCTTTGTGTTCTGGTGAGTCTCGCTGCTGTTTCTTTTTCGCATTCTTTTTGGTGTTCCTTTTTTCGGATGTGAAATGCCCGGCCTGTTTCCCCTATGTAAGATTTATTGCACGATTTGCACTGGATTTCGTAGATGGCATTGCATTTTTGTTCTGGTGGTATTTTATCTTTGGGGTGTACCAACTGTTGGCGGAGTGACAGTTCTGAAGATGGCTCGCAGCTAGCAGCCGAAACATGTCAACAAGGTAAAAATACACTTGGCTACATTGTCTTAGAAAGGAACCTAAGAAGTTAATGCATTAAGAAGACAAAATGAATATTTTTGGCGCAAAACAGAACAACCAACAGAATTGAAGTCTATGACAACCGCACCGATCGCTGGGTGGGTGTGGCTAATGATGACTGGACTCCAAGAGGCTATCACGGCACAGTGTTCCTTAATGGATCTGTGTACGTGATTGGAGGGTTTGACGGCAATCACCAGCTCAACACTACCTGCAAGTACGACCTGGCAATTCACATGTGGCAAGAATTAGCACCCATGCATTCACATAGGTGCTTCATTAGTGTGACTTTGCTGGATGGTTTGATCTACGCGATAGGTGGGTTCGATGGACTGGACAGGCTGGAGACAGCCGAAAGGTACTTGCCAGTGACCAATCAGTGGACCATGATTTCACCTATGAACGAACAGAGGAGCAATGCCAGCAGCACAGTGTACAATGGAAAGATCTACATTTGTGGAGGTTTTAATGGTGAACATTGCCTGGCATCAGCTGAGACTTACAACCCACTAACCGAACAGTGGACCATGATAGCAGATATGTCCACCATGCGCTCTGGGCTCAGTGTCATCGCCTATGCCAATGAAATCTACGCTGTTGGTGGGTTTGAACACTGTTGAAGCCTATAACCCCGCAACCAACACGTGGCGCCCCCTACCCAACATGTGGACCAGGCGCAGCCACTTTGGCATCGAGGTTGTTGACAGTCAGCTATATGTTGTAGGCGGGTACAATCAGGGCACCATTCATTGTGCTGAATGTTTTGATGCAAGGACCGGAGTTTGGACTCGGGTGCAGGACATGAAGATCCCTCGTTTTGCCCTGAGCTGCTGTGTGGTGTTTGACCTTCCCAACATGGCCGACTTTGCTCCGCCCCGCCCTCCTTCTCATGACGATTCCACTGAGGAGTAGATGCGCACTCATTTAAATAAAAGCATCTATTAACTGCAAAAAAGTGTTCAGTTTTGTTATTGTCGGTTGTTTTTTATACACTATCACTAGTGTATAAAAAACAAGAGCTCCGCCAGCGAGGCAAAATACGCCCATACTTTGACCTAGCTGTCTTTCTAGCGCTCCTGTCCCTGCCTTTCTCCTTCTCTCTGTATTCTTCATCAAGTCTAGCTCTCTTTCTAGTGGTTGTCTCTCTGCCTTTCTCCTTCTCTCTGTATTCTTCCTCACTTCTAGCTGTCTTTCTAGCGCTCCTGTCCCTGCCTTTCTCCTTCTCTCTGTACTCTTCCTCACTTCTAGCTGTCTTTCTAGCTATCATATCTGTCCTTTTTTCCTTCTCTCTATAATCCTCTTCATGAAGACAAAGCTTCAAAGACTTCAAAGCTTTGAAGTGTCCACGGACAGACGGACAGACGGACGGACGGATAATCAATAGGGAAATCTGGCTCTTGCAGTAGGAGTATGAGTATGACATCATCACATTCTAGAATCGGAATTTGCCTCTTCATGAAGACAAAGCTTCAAAGACTTCAAAGCTTTGAAGTGTCCACGGACGGACGGACAGCGCCATACCATAATACGTCCCGTCTTACACAACGGGCGTATAACAAGAGCTCCTCCAGCGGGGCAAAATACGCCCGTACTTTGAATTATTGTATATAGAATTAAGTTAGAATTTGTCAAACCTAGTTAAAGATGAATTGTTGGTGCAGTTTGGAAGATTCCAATACTGACAAGGTTTTCGCAAAGGGTCGGGCCGTGACCTTGACCTTTGACCCTGTGACCTTGAAATCAATAGGGAACATCCTTGACCCATGGGGTGTCCAGCCATGAAGTTTGACATTCCTGGGTGAGACGGTTGTCGAGCTAGAGCGCGGACAAGAAATTGTCCACGGACGGACAGACGGACGGACGGACGGACAGCGCCATACCATAATACGTCCCGTATTACAACGGGCGTAAAATAATGGATCCATTTTGTATAGCACTTTTCTGGACACTCAAACACACTTATTATTCATTTAAAAAAGTAAACCTTTTTTTTCTTCATGGAGACCAAACCAGACCAAGTTACAGGTCAGATCTGTGGAGAGGCGACCCCCGCTCACCGTCAAAACACCTGTTTTTCTCTGTATTTTTGAGCCACACTGCAAATTTCTCTGATCTGGCCCAGATTTTAAAACTTAAATCAGGTTCTTCATCTTGTTTTCAGATTTTTTTTATCGACTTACTCGTTCTAAGACGCTTAATTTTGGTCTAGAGGTCGTTTATTTTAAGAGAACTTGAGAAATAAAATGCTCTTGCTGCACAGACAGATCATTTCAGAGTCATTTTCCCATAGATTTAAGTGTTTATATGTCACATTTTGAGCTCCAAAACCGGCTGTAATTGAGTAAATGTAAAGTCGAGCTGTTTAAAGTCGCAGTGCGGGACATTGGGCGGTGTTTTGGTGGAGGTCGGCCTCGGTCCTCCGGAGCTATAGGGTCCCGTGTCCTGATGAGCGGCGGGATAATGGAGCGCAGACAATAACAGGCCTGACTCCGGCGCGGGGAGTCTGTACATTTGTAATTGCTCACAGGAAATGTTTCTGTGCGTCTGATTGGGTGGGACCAGAGCGGCCGGGCCACTTTTAAACAAACTATTTGCACTTCCTGTTTAAAGTCGGAGGGAACGGACGGAGGGAGGAGGGAAAGAGAGGAGAGGGGAGGGGAGATAGGGAGCAAGAGAAAGAGAGAGAGAAGAAGGAGAGAGAGAAAAGGAGGAGACGGGGAAGGAGATAAAGAGGAGGAGAGACGGGGAGGGTTAGACAGAGAGGGAGCAGAGATAGGGAGGGAGAGAGAGAGGGAATGGAGGAAGAGGAGGAGAGACGGGGGGTAGAGAGTGAGAAGGAGGGAAGGAGGATCGAGAGAGAGAGAGAAGAAAGATACACAGGGAAGGAGAGAGCGAGAAGGAGACAGACGAGGAGGAGAGAGAGAGAAGAAGGAGAGATGAGGAGAAGGAGGAGAGAGGGAGCGAGAGAGAGAAAGGGAGATAGAGAGAAGGAGCTAGAGAAAGAAGGAGGAGAGACGGGGAGAGAGAGAGCGAGAAGGAGGAGAGACAGGGAAGGAGAGAGAGATAGAGAGGGAGTGAGAGGAGGAGGACAGAGGGAGGAAAAGAGAGAAGAAATGGAGGAAGAGGAGGAGAAACACGGAGCAAGAGAGTGAGAAGGAGGAGAGATAGTGAGCGAGAGAGGGAGAAGGAGGAGGGACGGGGAAGGAGAGAGAGCAAGAAGGAGACAGAGAGAAGGAGGAGAGAGAGAAGAGGAGGAGAGATGGGGAGAGAGAGAAGGAGAGACAGGAGAAGGAGGAGAGATAGGAAGCGAGAAAAGCAGGAGGAGGAGAGACGGGGAGTGGGGAGATAATGAGGAGAGATGGAGCGAGAGAGAGAAGGAGGAGAGAGAGGAAGATACAGGGAAGGAGGAGAGAGTGTGAGAGAAGTAGGAGAGACAAAGCGAATGAAGGGGACATCGAGAAGGAGAAGAGAGAGGAGGGAAAAAGAGAGGGAATGGAGGAGGAGGAGGAGAGACAGGGAGGGAGAGAAGGAGAGACGAGGAAGGAGAAGAGATGGAGAAGGAGAGAGCGAGGAGAAGAAACAGGGAGCGAGAGAGAAAGCGAATGGTGGATAGGGAGATAGAGAGGAGGAGAGAGAGAGAGAAGGAGAATAAACGTGGAAGCAGAGAGCGAGAAGGAGGAGAGAGAGAAGGAGGAGAGACAAAGAGAGACAGAGAGAAGAAGGGGACATAGAGAAGAGAAGGAGGAAAAGAGAGATAATGAGGAGAGACAGAGAGGGAGATAGAGAGAAGGAGGTGTACATAGAGAAAGAGAAGAGAGAGAGAAGAAGGAGAGGCAGGGAGAGAAAGAAGAAGGAGAGATAAGGAGCGAGAAAGAGAAGAAGGAGAGACAGGGAGAGAGAGAAGAAGGAGAGACAGGGAGAGAGAGAAGAAGGAGAGATAGGGAAGAAGAGAGAGAGAGAGGAGGAGAGACAGAGAAAGATGGAGAGAGACGGAGAGAAGGAGAGGGAGACAGGGAGATAAAGAGGAGGGAGAGTCAGACAGAACGAGGAGGGATGGAGAGAATGAGGACAGAGAGGGGAAAGGTTGCCGGCCGAACACTTATGTAACGTGTAATTGTTCGTCCCGGTGACACTGACCCGAGGACGTCGAGGAAACTTCATGTTCTGCTCTTCTGCTCCGGCCCCGTGACGTCCGGAACTTCACCATCGACAAAACACCGACGAAACGAACGCTTATCCACCCGAAACATCCAGCACGGGTCAAACGCTCCAGATAATGTCGCCCTGACCAGTGACGGGAATAACGGCATGAAAATAAACATGGTTACGAAAGACGTCACTTTACTTTTTCCATCGTTATAACCAGGGCTGCAGCTATCGATTATTACAGTAATCGATTATTCTGTCGATTATTTTGTTTGAATAATCGAGTAATCGTTTGTTATTGTCGTGTCTACTTTGCACATGTTAAGTCCACTCCACCTGCACTGACAGATACACGTGTTTTGGACATGAAAAACATAATTATCTCTGGGCTCAAGTCGACTCACCTGCGGTTTCTTTTCCACTTGATGTAATGTTCGGTTCTGTTTAGATGTTGTAGCATCAGTGTTGAGAAGGTGACTTTTAAAATGTTCCCCTACAGATTACAGATTACATTCCCCAAAATGTAGTTTGTGACATAACCAATAAAATTACTTAAAGTGAGTAACGTAATCTGAATACTTTGGATTACTTAATATTGTCATGACTTTTTAAACCTACATAAATGTAGCAACCAACTCTTGTTCAAATTCTTGTTCGGTTTTAGACCTGGATTAGACTTGGTTTAGACCTGTCTTAGACCTGGTTTAGATCTGGTTTAGACCTGGTTTAGACCTGTCTTAGACCTGGTTTAGACCTGGTTTTAGACCTGGTTTAGACCTGGTTTAGACCTGGTTTTAGACCTGGTTTAGACCTGTCTTAGACCTGGCTTAGACCTGGCTTAGACCTGGTTTAGACCTGGTTTAGACCTGGTTTAGACCTGTCTTAGACCTGATTTAGACCTGGTTTAGACCTGGTTTAGACCTGTCTTAGATCTGGCTTAGACCTGATTTAGACCTGGTTTAGACCTGGCTTAGACCTGGCTTAGACCTGGTTTAGACCTGGTTTAGACCTGGTTTAGACCTGTCTTAGACCTGTCTTAGACCTGATTTAGACCTGGTTTAGACCTGGTTTAGACCTGTCTTAGATCTGGCTTAGACCTGATTTAGACCTGGTTTAGACCTGGTTTAGACCTGTCTTAGATCTGGCTTAGACCTGATTTAGACCTGGTTTAGACCTGGTTTAGACCTGTCTTAGATCTGGCTTAGACCTGATTTAGACCTGGTTTAGACCTGATTTAGACCTGGTTTAGACCTGGTTTAGACCTGTCTTAGATCTGGCTTAGACCTGATTTAGACCTGGTTTAGACCTGTCTTAGATCTGGCTTAGACCTGATTTAGACCTGGTTTAGACCTGGTTTAGACCTGGTGTTAGTTCTGGTTTAGAGTCACAGGAGGAAGCACAGTCCACGCAGCGTACGTGACAAGACACAATCCACGCGTGGCGTACGGGAGATGAGGTCTACGCTCTTATTATACATCCATGGCTGTTGTGTGGACAGTGAAGTGCAGTGGTCGTGCGGAAACTTTACCTCTACCACAGAAGGTTCCGGCCATCGCCGAGTGTATGAAAATAAAATGAAGCATTGAGGCAAAAAAAAAATCGATGCATTTTTCTAATTGATTTAATCGATTAACTCGATGAATCGTTTCAGCTCTAGTTATAACAGCATTTTACCTTTATCAAAACGCCGTTACTGCAGATTCTAGATTCACAGATCACGACAGTCGGGTCACACTCTTCCATCAGGGCGGAAAAAAGCCGAATAACTCCGATAAACCTTGATTTCTGTCATAAATAATATTCAGATCAGACTGACACAAGTGTTAATGGACTCATAATGAGCGACAGGTGTGTGTCACGACGGGGCTCAAACAGACCGAATATTCATCTTTTTGTCTGAGATGTGAAGTGAGGCTCTTCAGAACGGTTTATTTAAGAGTGTTTTATTCAGACTCAGGATCTCCAGAGCCATAAACCAGCGCTTCATCTGCTTCATCATCACCCATCTCTGTCCACTGGGGTTTTTCTGACTCTCCTGGTGCATTGTGGTCTAAATCGACCGGTGTAGTGGCCACATAGAACTATAAACAAATCTGGAAGGTGAACTCAGGTCTTACGCCCCGCTACCCACATGATGAGGCCGGTGTCGCTTTGGCGGTACAAACAAGGAAGTGGAGCATTGTGTCTGAAGTTGCAGCAGCGGATTTCGAGCTGAGGAAAATGGCAAGTGTGAAAACAGCGTCTTTTCGTGGGCCGACGCTGTTTCGCATTAGTCTAGGATTTGTCGACGTGGTCCAATAAAGACGGCAACTAGAGCGCCTACGTCAGCCTGTCAACGTTTTCAGGCGTCCACACAGCGCTGGATCAGATCTGTGCTCAGGAGGATATGTGGGAGGTGGCGGTTTTCCATCAGATTAGTGCGGACGAACGCGGCATCCACAATGCAAACGAGCTATTTTAGCGGTAGCAGGAAATAAAGTCTACATAAGAGCCATGAGCCAGAACCTCCCGAGCTACAGGCTGGAGATCTCTGGTTTAAAACCGTATAAATTACTGGATCTGTAAATATTTTAGATCCCTTTTGTTTAATTTACCTTTACAATTGCTTTTAATTACATAACTTCCATCTCTCAGTGGTCTCTGCTCATTGGCCCCAAAATACTTTTCTATTCCGCACTTTCTTCCTCAATCCAGACGAGCTCCTCCCACCCATGTGACGTCCGTAACGAGCACAGAGCGTTCGGACCAATCAGAGCGAGGGCTGCGAGGGCGGGGTGAGTCCGACAAAGATCACATTTACGAGCTTTGGGGGATTTAAACGTTTTAAAATGTTTATGTTGTGAAAATGGAAAAAAAAAAAATCCCAGCCGTTAGTCGGTCTTGAGCCGGGAGGAATGCCTTATCCGCATTTTATTTTAGATCCCTGAGTGAACACCGATGCTCACTGCGTTTCAAGATACATTTTGAGTGCGCTACTTTTTCACCTGCTGGACTCCGCTAGAAAAGGCGTGGCCCCTGAACGGCGCCCCCTGTAGGGACAGTGTGGGCATTCGGACACTGGTCATAAGTTCATGGGAGAGACTTCAGCAGGACTTCTCGGGGATGTGAAGTGTGGTGTGAGGGGCAGACGTCCGGAGCAGCTCTGTCTCGCCTCCAGCAGAACCAGCCCCGTTTCTCCTGGAGCCCTTCGCTTCGGTTTGGCTCCGAGCGGGGCCCCTCTCCATTACCTGGGTCATTATGTGAGGAACACTCATCCATCACCTGCAAATGAACCAGACCTACTGCAGCGACGCGTACTCTTCATGGAACTGTACTTCTCTCACTACTTTTACTCCTGTTTGAGTGTCTGTGACGACAAGATGAAAAGATTTGAACATTTGAGTTTCTTACTGCTCCTCAGATGATTTTTTTTGTATATTCTATGTATATTATGCTTTGAGTACGGCGACTGACGGGGGCCAAACACACTGCAACAGCCCAATGCGTCTAGAGAGTGAGAGAAACAACTTCAAGTACAGAAACAATTAGGGGTGTAACAATATCCAAGTCTCACGATACGATATCGTCACGGTCTGAACCTCACGGTACGATATTTATTGCGATATGGTGGGGAGGCTCACGATATTACGATTTTCTACAGAATAACAAGACTGACTCTAAAATGCTTTGATCAGTCATTTGGTGCAACATTTATTGTCATTAGAGATGGAACGAAATCCAAATCTCTCTGTACGATATTTTCACCATAAACATCTCACCGAACCAGATTTATTGCAATAAAAAAACTGTGAATCTGCTCCTTTTTCCTCTAAAAATGCTTCACAGACTTAATCCAAAGAATGAAGATGTAAAAGTGCTTAGAACAGTTATTTCTTCATGTCGTCTGCACTGAAACGGAGCAAAGCATCATGGTCTATGTAGTTCCCTCTGTTTTTTTTAGCTATTTCTGCATCAGAACTGTTCATTTAAGCAAAGAGACTTGGGATTCGATATATCGTGATGGTCCACGATATTATTGTGAGAATTTTGACGATATCACGATTGTTACATCCTAGAGAAATGATGCAAATTCACAAACTCAAACACAAGTTTAAACAGAACAAGGAACATGGTGCAAATGAAAAAAGAGTTGCAAGAAACAAAGACAAATGTGTCATCATCAAATGTGCCGCAAATAGAGAAACGACGCAAAGCACAAAATGATGAAAACCAAGAAAAAAACGAGAAAAACGCTGCATAAAGAGTCACCACGACGGAAGTGCTCCAAACCTGCAGGGGGCGCTCTCAGTGTACCAGCTACTGTACTGCGTGGTACAGCGATATTTATATATATATTTTTTTAAATGTAGTTCTTATGATTAACTTAGGTTCAGGAGCAGGACCACGCCTCAAACGTCCTCTCCTCCTCTCCAGTGAATCACAGCTCACTTCAAGCCTCAGTTTTCCAGAAACCTATTTATAGCAGCCTAACCCGGCAATGCAGTTCCGAATAACTCGAGCCCACCCTCCCATCCCATATCTCTTCGCTTCCGGACGTAAGACATCTACGAGGGGGTCCCATCCTGCTGGGCCATGTGAAGATTGAGACTGAACCCCCACCCCGATTCTCAACCCAGCCGGACCCGCCTCGTCTCCATATAATAAACGCTTTTCGCTTCGCACATGTGTTGTTGGGGTGGTCCTTGCTAGTGAAACACAATTTATGAATATAATCTAATAAAAGCCACATAACAAACACGCAAATTGGTGTTTTACGTGGAAGTTCAGAACTTGTCCCCATCACTACACTAGTTTGTTGCCTTGACAGACTCACTGCCACAGTGAGATCTCCGCCGAGGAAACACTGATCTGTGCCGTTTTTTGGCTCCTGACAGACTTCCACCACCTCTAGCAACGGACTTTAGCTTTAACATTAGCAACAAGAGCTCCGCCAGCGGGGCAAAATACGCCTGTACTTTGAATCATTGTATATAGAATTAAGTTAGAATTTGTCCAACCTAGTTAAAGATGTGTCATTTCTGTTGAAATGACACAGGAAAATAAACAACTAGAATCTTCTCTCTCCCGTTGCCTAGCAACCGCTGCAGCTGGAACTGTGTGTCACCTTTGAACTTTAAACTTCAAAGCTTTGAAGTCTTTGAAGCTTTGTCTTCATGAAGAGGCAAAACATGTGGGGCGATATATATATATAAGGTGACCTTGACCTTTGACCCTGTGACCTTGAAATCAATAGGAAACATCCTTGACCCATGGGGTGTCCAGCCATGAAGTTTGACATTCCTAGGTGAGACGGTTGTCGAGCTAGAGCGCGGACGGACGGACAGCGCCATACCATAATACATCCCGTTTTATCACGGGCGTATAAAAACTATATTATACAAATTACCAAAACTAAATTAATGTTTGGTTTGTTGCGTCACAGATAGATAATCCATCGATCATCGGACTCGCTCAAAGCAATTCTGTGTTCAGCTCGTGTTTGTTATTAGCTAAGAATTTTTTTTTTCCTCATGGTAATTCCCTCTGGTGTCAGCAGATGGAGCTCTACACAAGACCCCAGTGCAGGTTCTGTCATTATTTGAACATCTAGATCACGAGATACCGACACAAAGGAACTCAAAAACATGTTACACGATGTTCTGATCTGTTCCAGTGTCGTTTCCTCAGCACAAACAGACCCGGGGTGGTGTTTTGTCTATAATCCACAGATGTTTAACACACAAACCCTGCAGATTAAGCCTCAGGAGTTCTTCTCTCAAACTGAAAACACTGATGTCGTGCGGTAATACATGGTTAGGGTCGGGCTCCACCGTGTTTTTAAAGTCCGTACGTCTTCACGAGAATCATTTGGATCATTTCAGCCCTGGGATTTCCCACCTCTGCTGAACAAATGGCAAGAACAGAACATTTTGAGCTTCGGAGATGTAGAAAGACGAATAATAAAGCGTTACTGAAACATGTGAATGAAACAAACACAACTCCAGGTCTGTTTTTGAGGAGGAAACAACATTAGAACATGTTTTAAAGCTCACAAGAGTCCATTTTGTGTCCTTTAATATCAAATTATACATCAGATTTTACGACTGGACTGTTACTCTAACACACAAAATATCGAATCCCAAGTCTCTTTGCTTAAATGAACAGTTCTGATGCAGAAATAGCGGGAAAAAACTGAGGGAACTACATAGACCATGATCCTTTGCTCTTCATTCTTTGGATTAAGTCTTGTGAAGCATTTTTAGAGGAAAAAGGAGCAGATTCACCACAAAATATTGCAATAAATATCATTCCTTGAGATGGAGATGGAAACAAAGAATGAAAAAGAGGAATAACGAAGGAAAGAACGAATGAAAGAAACAACAAATGAAAGAACGAAATAGAAAGAAAGAACGACGAAACAAAAGAATGAAAGACAGAATAAAAGAAAGAAAGAACTGAAGAAAGAACGAAAGAAAGAACTAAATGAAGAAAGAACGAACATGAAATAAAGAAAGAACTAAAGAAAGAGAGAATGAAAGGACGAACAAAAGTAAAAAAAAGAACGAAAAAGAACAAAAGAGCAAATGAAAGATAGAAGGAAATGACAAACGAACGAAGGAAAGAAAGAAAGAACGAAAAAGAAAGAATGAAAGAAAGAGCTAAATGAAGAAGGAACGAAAAAGAAAGAACATAAAATAAAGAAAGAAGTAAAGAAAGAGAGAATGAAAGAACGAACAAAAGTAAGAAAGAATGAAAAAGAACAAAAGAGCAAATGGAAGAAAGAACGAATGAAATGACGAACAAAGGAAGGAAAGAAAGAACGAAAAAGAGAGAAAGAACATAAAATAAAGAAAGAAGTAAAAGAGAGAATGAAAGAACAAAGTAAGAAAGAACGAAAAAGAACAAATGAAAGAACGAACTAAATGACACGCAAACTAACGAAGGAAAGAAAGAACGGCCAAACAAAATAAAGAATGAAAGAAAGAAAGAATGAAAAAGAGCAAAAGAAAGAATGAACGAAGGAAGGAAAGACAGAAGTTGCAGTTGTAGGGAGTATTATCTGTGACATAAGGGTGAGTTGTACAGTTGTAGGGAGTATTATCTGTTACATAGAGGTGAGTTGTACAGATGTAGGGAGTATTATCTGTGACATAAGGGTGAGTTGTACAGTTGTAGGGAGTATTATCTGTTACAAAAGGGTGAGTTGTACAGTTGTAGGGAGTATTATCTGTTACAAAAGGGTGAGTTGTACAGTTGTAGGGAGTATTATCTGTTACAAAAGGGTGAGTTGTACAGTTGTAGGGAGTATTATCTGTTACATAGAGGTGAGTTGTACAGTTGTAGGGAGTATTATCTGTTAGATAAGGGTGAGTTGTACAGTTGTAGGGAGTATTATCTGTTAGATAAGGTTGAGTTTTAAAGTTGTAGGGAGTATTATCTGTGACATAAGGTGAGTTGTACAGTTGTAGGGAGTATTATCTGTGACATAAGGTGAATTTTACAGTTGTAGGGAGTATTATCTGTGACATAGAGGTGAGTTGTACAGTTGTAGGGAGTATTATCTGTACAGTTGTACAGTTGGAGTATTATCTGTTACATAAGGGTGAGTTGTACAGTTGTAGGGAGTATTATCTGTTACATATACAGTTGTACAGTTGTAGGGAGTATTATCTGTTACAAAAGGGTGAGTTGTACAGTTGTAGGGAGTATTATCTGTTACATAGAGGTGAGTTGTACAGTTGTAGGGAGTATTATCTGTGACATAAGGGTGAGTTGTACAGTTGTAGGGAGTATTATCTGTGACATAAGGGTGAGTTGTACAGTTGTAGGGAGTATTATCTGTGACATAAGGGTGAGTTGTACAGTTGTAGGGAGTATTATCTGTGACATAAGGGTGAGTTGTACAGTTGTAGGGAGTATTATCTGTTACAAAAGGGTGAGTTGTACAGTTGTAGGGAGTATTATCTGTGACATAAGGGTGAGTTGTACAGTTGTAGGGAGTATTATCTGTGACATAAGGGTGAGTTGTACAGTTGTAGGGAACATGGACATTAAGTTCTGCTAAATATAGTAATAAGTAAAAGTTTAGTATCTCAACAGACTTATGTTTTTATGGTTTTTTCCCGTTTTTGTCCCTCTTGAAATCACTGAATCACTGAGCAGAACATGTCCAAACTGTCATTCATGCATTTGTGACTAAAGACTTACTGTAATTTACTTAATGTTGGTGTCAGTCAAAACGCACTTTGCCGTTTGCGGCGGGTCCAAAACTTCGACTCGCCGCTCGACTTTTAACTGGAACCCGGAAACCCGGAGCACCTCCCCTATTTCAGCCTCCCTCCATTGGCTCTCTGTGTGTTTTAGAGTCGATTTTAAAGTTATTTTATTTGCTTTTAAGTGTTTGCACGGCCTAACACCCTCCTACCTCTGACCTGATCCACCCTCACGCCCCCTCCCGCACTCTCAGGTCAGCCGCTCGCCGCCCCAAAGGCTGAACTCGAGCTTCGTGGGGCCCCACAGTTGTTGAACCAGTCACCATTAATAATAATACATTTTATTTCGCTAGCAAGGACCACGCCGACAACACATGTGCCAAGCGAAAAGCGTTTATTACGTTGAGACGACGGCGGGTCGGCTGGGTTGAGACTCAGGGTGGGGGTTCAGTCTCAATCTTCACATGGCCCAGCAGGACGGGATCACCCCCCTTGTAGGCGTCTTACGTCTGGAACACGAACAGATCGGGGTCGGGAGGGTGGGGTGGGAGGTATTCGGGACAAACTGGGTCGCCGGGATAGGCTGCTACAAAGAGGCTTCTGGGAAATTGAGGCGTGGCAGAAGTGAGCTGTGATTCGCTGGTTAATGATATTAACTACATTTATTAGGCGCCTTTCTGGACACCCAAGTTCGCCTTACAACAACACAAACAAATTAAATATGATTAAAACAGTTAAGAGCCACAGTTAAAGATTGATTGCGTTTAGTCTTGTATTTAGTGTTGAATTTATTGGTATTTAGAGATTAGAGGCGGAGTCTGTATCTGTTTTTAAATCACTAAAACGCACCTTTCTTCACAGTGAGATGAACATTTCTTGTTGTTGAGTGTCTTATTATGTTTTCTATGTTTTTTAGTCATCGTATTGTGGCTTTGACTATGATTGTTCTTCTGTAAAGTTTTATCGTATCGTGAGACTTAAATATCGTTTTTGCCCTGTTCCACACATGTATTTTTAGTCATTTCTTTGTACTTCTTCTCGAGTAATAACCTTTAAAGTAACAGTATTCCTGCTCGAGTACAGCTCTTGGCTCGTCTGTCAGAAAGTGGCCAGACGAGATGTGAGTTTTGGGTTAGATAAGAGGCTGAGCGGCCAATGCGGGCGGTTGTGTAAGCGTGCTGCGCCGCGATTGGCCGACGGGAACTCCTTTGTGATTGTGTGTGTGCGGTTTGGGTGAAAGGGAAGCGCACAACTGAACCCGGTGACCTTTTTAGACCAGAGTTCTTTCACATATGTACGATGGAAACACTTTTATTCGAAGCGGGATACATGCGTTTGTGACATTTTTTGGAAATACGAGCAGAATATGTGGTTGTGCGAATGTTAAGATTGAGTGAAACGCTTTAAATACGCCCTGTAGTGCTTGTGTGTGCGCTATAGCTGGATCATTCTGCTGTAATTTGGACATTTTAAATCACAATATTCATCTAAAACGACCTCATAAATCACAGATGAAGAAAGTCGAGCTGGAGGAGAAAGTGCGCACGTCACAGTGGGCGAGGAAAACGAGGGTAGATCGGCAAAATGTCTTGAAAATAAGCGATTAAAGATTCCTCAGACATGCACGAATCACTCCAAACACAACTTCAGAGAGTCAAGGAGAAGAAACTGAAACTAGAACATGGAGAAACGCTTTGAAAAGTCCATTTTGTAGAACATCCAGCTCGATCGTTAGTGCTCACACTGCAAATGTCTCTGATCTGGCCAAGATTTTAAAGCTTCTATCGGGTTCTTCATCTTGTTTTCAGATTTATTATCGACTTATTTGTTCTGAAACTGCTTCATTCTGGCCTAGAGGTCGTTTATTTTAAGAGAATTTGTCAAGTAAAATGATCTCGCTGCATGGACAGATCATTTCAAAGTAATTTTCTGATGGATTTAAGTGTTTTAGAAAACATTTTGGCCAAGCTTTTTGGCAGTGTAGTCCTACACTGGAAAAAAAACAATATGCAGGTAAATAAAAATGACTGAAATTAAGAACATTTTACTTTATTTGAGCAGATTCATCTTGACAAGTGAAATGATCTGCCAGTGGAGTAAGTGTGTTTTTCTTAATTCAAGCAACATTTGATTTTGTATCTTATTTTAAGTGCAAAAAGTTGATGTATTTTCATATTTTAAGTACAAAAAGTCTTGTTGCACTGGCAGATCACTTACAGATATTTACTCAAATCATGGTAAAGTCGTCTTAGCTTGACTAGATTTGTTTTTTTTTTGCACTGTAGAGGTCAGAAATTGAACTGCCAAAAAGCTAGCGCAAAATGTAAGATATAATAAACCCTTAAATCTGTCAGAAAATGACTTCAGAGCAGTGAAATGATCTGTCCGTGCAGCGAGATCATTTTACCGGACAAGTTATTTTAAAATAAACGACCTCTAGACGAGAATTAAGCGTCTCAGAACGAGTAAGTCGAGAATACATCTGAAAACAACACATGAGTTTTAAAATCTTGGCCACATCAGAAAAAAAGTTGAAGAATGATCTGTAAATAATCCTCTGTGAAAAGCGCTATAGAAATAAACACTTCCTTCCTTACTTGCCTTGTTTATACCATAGACGGCGTAAAGAAATGAACTAAGCATTATTTTTTATTTATTTATTTGATAGGGACAGTACATACTAATGAACACATGTAAATAACAGTGTAAATATGTCAGATTATAGCAAAGATGCTGATTTCCATCTAATAGAGAAAATAGAGAAATAAAAGTTATAGCAGTTATAGCAAGTATTGTTAGATATGGCATGGTAATATGGTACGGCTCACTCACTGTCCAATGTAAGGCCAGACTACTAAAAATGGTAACAACGGCTCTAAAGCTGGCAGAGAAACCTACTGAACAGCCCTTACAGTCCCTTTACGAGGAAGCTGTTGTTAGTCAAGCAAATAAGATTTTAAGGGATCCATCTCATGTTTTATTCTCTGAATATGAATTGCTGCCTTCCGGGAGGCGCTACAGAGCAGCAGATGCAAGAGCAACCGATTCAAACAGTCTTTCATTCCCACCTCAATATCCCTCCTCAACAAACACATAAAAACCAGCTCGGTCCTTGGCCCCCACACGTCTCTCCTAGGGTAGTGGGGAGGCCTTCTGCTGTGGATCCACTACCCTAGCCCCACCCTTTCCCCCCCCCACTCAATCCTCATTAACTCTGGAAGCCATATCTGCTGGTTCTGCTTTATACAGACTATGCTGAGGTCACCTTACTAGTCCTGCATTATCGCATGATATTGTACTGCATTCTGCATTTTACTCTATATTTATACTATTTTTGTATTTTATTGTATTGTATTTATTGACTGCACCCAGCACTACATGCCCAAGACAAATTTCTCCCTCGGGGGACAATAAAGTTTATCTTATCTTATCTTATCTTAAAAGTCTAGTTAAAAGTGCTCAACTCCAGTCAAATGAAGCTCGCATAAGCCAGCAATCACAGGGTGAATTTTGGAGCGGAGTTCAAAAGTCGTTGTGCACAAAAGGGAAGATTTCTGTTTGCAGTCGATTCATATTTTTGGCTGATGTGTCTAGAAAAGAGGGCAGATAATGTAAGATTCTTGTTCTTTCTGCTCCTTCTCATTCATTTCTTGTATGTTTGATATTGTGACACTGTTTATTTCGTTCATTTCTCTGCTGGCTGAGAAGCTGGCAGTGATGCAGGTGGAGCCTCCTTGGTGTCCTGGATTGTGGATTACCTCACTGGAAGACCACAGTATGTGCGTTTGCAGAGCTGTGTGTCGGACAGAGTGGTCAGCAACACCGGGGCTCCACAGGGGACAGTCCTGTCTCCCTTCCTCTTCACCCTCTACACCACGGACTTCAACTACTGCAGCCAGTCTTGCCACCTTCAGAAGTTTTCTGACGACTCTGCAGTGGTGGATGCATCAGCGGTGGTGACGAGGAGGAGTACAGGACTGTAGTGGACGACTTTGTCACTTGGAGTGAGGAGAACCACCTCCAGCTCAACGTGATGAAGACAAAGGAACTGGTGGTGGACCTTAGGAGGACCAAAGCTGCTGTGACCCCCATCTCCATCCGGGGGGTCAGTGTGGACGTGGTGGAGGAGTACAAGTACCTGGGGGTGTACTTGGACAATAAACTGGACTGGAGCAGGAACGTGGACGCGGTTTACAAGAAGGGCCAAAGCCGCCTCTATTTCCTGAGGAGGCTGAGGTCCTTTGACATCTGCAGGACAATGCTCAGGATGTTCTATGAGTCTATGGTGGCCAGTGCCATCATGTACACTGTAGTCTGCTGGGGCAGCAGTCTGCGCGTGAGGGACACTAATAGACTCGAGAAGATCATTAGGAAGGCTGGACATGTTGTGGGAGAGGAGCTGGACTCTCTGGCGGTGGTGTTGGACAGGAGAATACTGGACAAAATCTGGACTATTCTGGACTCTCCCTCCCGCCCCCTCCACAAGGTGCTGGCCAATCAGAGGAGCTCTTTCAGCCATAGACTGCGGCTGCCGCTGCTCCACTGAGAGACACAGGAAATCTTTCCTGCCTGTCACCATCAAACTGTTGAACGCTGCACTTTAACTCACTTTAACTCACATACTACTCAATCCTTTTCATCCTATTCCTGCTCACACATGTATATAGTCATAAATATGTCAATGATGTAAATAATTTCCCAGAGAGAGCTATTTTATCTTTTATCTTATTGTATTTAGCTTATTTTGTAACTTGTTCGATGTACAGGCTCTTGGTCGGTCGCATCTGTAACAAAGAAAATTTCCCCTTGGGGATGAATAAAAGTAATTCTGATTCTGATTCTGATTCTGAAAGTATAAAAAAGACATTAACAAACAAACAAAATAGTGAATTAAAAACCCCAGGATCATGTGGAGCGGGTTAATACCAACATTTGTTTTGTTTTCTTTCTTTTTTCCCCCCGGCCACATCCAGATTTCAGCTTGAAAGTAAAACAGTATATTCCATAACCCTGCTCCTGTTTAGCAGTAATTAATTACAGACGGAAATCATTTGTAATTTATATTTCTAGAACAATGAAATCAAGACAAATATCGGATACTGACCTTGGCAGCGTGTTCTGAGCAGCGGCGTGTCCACATTATTCTCCTTTAGACGTTTAAACACTCGGACTGAACGTGTGGAGATGCAAATCTGTTTGACTCATAACATTTGTCTTGACGGTCGTGTTGATGATGAATTGTATTTTAGAGGATATTTCTGACAATGAATTTGAGTATTTTTAGATGTAGCGATGGATGAATTTGACGGTTTTAAATGTTTAATGATGAACTGGATCGCGGTTATTTTAAGAAGACACTGTTACTGATGAAATGTTGTTGGTTAGAGTTGGTTTAATGCTGCAAATTTCTCTGATCTGGACAAGATTTTAAACCTTATATCAGGTTATGCATGTTGTTTTCAGGTTTATTATCGACTTACTCGTTCTGAATTGGTCGTATCACCTTAAAAACTGTCACATATGTTTCTTCCGTGACGTCAGAAAATCTTAAATTTACGCAATAAATGTTTAAAAGAAGCGACGACAATGCAAAAAAACCTCAAATCTGGCCACGTTAAGATGACTTGAATTAAGAAAGTTTGATCATGATTTGGGTAAATTTCACTTGCCAAGTAAAAGAATCTGCCAGTGGAATAAGACTTTTCATACTTAAACTATGAAAACACATCTCGCTACACTTAAAATAAGAAAAACAACTACTTTCTGCACTTAAAATAAGAAACCAAATCAAATTACTAGTCAAACATTCTTAGTTTAAGTCATTTGAACTTATCTAGATATAGTTTTTTTCCCGTGTTCAATGACTCAACTTGTGAGAAAATCTTAAATTTAGGCAATAAATGTTTAAAAGAAGAAACTGCAGAGTTTTCCCTGCAGCACTTCACTTGTTTTTAGATTCAGTGACACAGATTTGCTTTATGTTTATCTAAAACTTAGCGTCTATAAACTTATTTCCAGCCCATGAACACTCACAGAGAAGCTTCATTCTGCTTTAGAGGCTGTTTATTTTAAGAGAACTTGCTGCACGGACAGATAATTTCACTACTTTTAAGTCATTTTCTGATAGATTTAAGTGTTTATATCTAAATTTTTATAGTTAAATACTTTCTTTAATGTGTTTTTTACCCCCCCCGAGGAAAGGAGTTTGTAGCTAAATCTGACGCAGAACATCTTTTCTCTCGGAGTTTAATATTTTCTGCGCACTGTCCTTGTTTGAAGTAAATAAAATAAACAAAAATCGAATCAAACCAGCCTTGGCCGCTGCCCCTGGAGTGAGCGGAGCCGTCTCCTCTTGTGGCTTATATACGGGCTGTAAATATCACGACACACACGCTCATGCACGTATAGATATTCTCCACACACACATTTCCTATACGAAGAAAGCAGGCTGGAATTCAGGAAGTGGTCCGTTCTCCCCGGAGCCCGTTACAGGAGCAGAGGAACAGAGGCGAGGGCGGGGTGTGCAGACGGCGGAGGGCGGTGGGCGGAGGGGGGGTCTTATGTCCCATGATTTGTGTTTAAATAGTGTAGGTTAATGCTGCGGTGGATATGACTCAAGGATTTCCCAGACCCCCGTCGGGCGCAAGGGAACTGGGTCAAAGGAGAGAGGCGAACGCTCAAGAAGTTTATCCCCCCGTCCGTTTAAAAGATGAACTCTGTAACGTTTCTGCTTGTTTAGTTGATGTTATTGCGCTGCCTGGAATGTTCCACTGTACTAAGGGGACAGTATTAAAGGGATAGTTCTGAATTTTGGACACAGGGCCTCATTTCCTTTTGAGCCAGAGTGTTGGAGTCCCTGTATTTGCAGAGGTTGCTGGTGCTAGGCTAGTGCATGTCAATGGCCACAGTTAGCATTAGAGATGTCCCGGTCAAGATTTTTTGGCTTCCGATCTGAGTGCTCTTTCCAATACCGATGCAATACTGATCCGATACCTTTTTGTAATACAACCCTAAAGAATGGAAGGAACTTTGCCACTTTTCCACCTTGCGTTTTGCCGCCTTGTGCTTGTAAATTTCAGACTCGTCCGGATGATTCTTTTGTAAGTGATGAATCAGATTGGTTGTGTTAAAGTGGCTCTGCTGGTTCCTCCAGGAGAAACTGTTTGTTTGCAGCGATTGAGTCGCTGTTTGACTCTCGTTTTGTTGTAGTGAAATGTCCCACACAGCGACACGGCAGCGTTTTGATTTACGGCTTCCGTAAAGCACGTCGATGCTGCAAAAACATGTGAATCTGGATCAGTTCGATCAGGTGACTGAATCCAATACTGTCCGATACTTATAAAAGAGCCGGATCGGGAGCCAATACCGATACTGAATATCAGATCGGGACATCCATAGTCGTCCTGCCACTAAAAACAGTCTGACCCACTCCACAGACCTGAGGCAAAACTATTAGAACTCCAGACTGTCCCTGTGAACGTCTGTGTCCACAGAATCATGTTTGAAATAAAACTAACCTTGCATCGCATCAATCGTCGCATGTTGAGGGACTATTTTCTCATATATCAGTCCACTCACTGCTGCTGCTCAGACAGAAATCCTTCAAATGCAACGGTTGGTTTTACTTCTGAAATAATTCTATGAACACAGACGTTCACATGGACAGTCTGGAGTTATAATTGGGGAAATGATGAAAACTGAGGTGTGGTTGGATCTGTGGATGTGCCGAACATAACGGAACGCTACAGTGACATGGAGATGATAAAAACTGGAACATTTTCTAATTTTTCCTACATTTTGTCAGACTTACTACTGGAAGTTGTCCAGACTTCTTTCTTTGTTTTGGTTCTTTTAGGTCTGAGGATGAGAGAGATGATGTCTGAGTCCTCCATTTCTGTTTCAAAAATGGAACATCTCTCCTAACAAAAATAGCCTCTTTAACAGGCCATTTACATACAAAACATTTTGCCAGATGTCCATACCGTTTAGACGACAACAGTGTTTTGGGGGGGCTGAAAACGCAAACATCTGAAAATGCCCTCCAGAGTGGAAATCTTGAAAATGCTCCACGCTGTTGTCGCTGTGTAAACGGCTGAAAACAGAAAACTGTTTTCATGGACTGTGGTGTAGAGATTACGTCACGAGCATGAATCAGTTCAGGAAAAAACAAACATGGCAGAGCTTCAATTTGCCCGAGCAGCTGCAAATGCCACAGGACTCGAGTCAGAAAGTGACTCCACCGATCACACAGAGTCATTCAGAGCCTCATCCGTCCACATAAAATTGAGAGTTATTACACTTCTCCATGTTGTTTTGAACTGAGGCGCTGGAGAAGAGGAAGCAGAGAAGCAGAAGGGTTATATTCAGCGTTTGGCGTTGGTGGTGCTGCCACTTGCGCTCTGGTTGTGCAAACTACATCTGCAAACTGCAAGTTTTGCGTCTCCGTGTGCAGCAGAATTCCCCAAAACGCTCGTGTAAACGTGGAATAAGAGTGAGAACGAAAACGCACTATTGGGTTTTTGCTTCAGTCCGTTTCCATGTAAATGTAGCTTAACTCATCTCTCAGACCAGTTCTTTTCTCTGGCTCAGATCTGTACCTCGCTGTCCTCATAGGAGTGGTTAGTGACTTTAAGATGGACATGTACAGCAGACTGAGGTCCCGTGCTGCTCCTTCATCTCCTCTTATGAAGTGGCGGTTTTGTTTCTCCAGTATAACAAATGAATATAACCTGTTTTTGTTGTGGAACCTACCTCGCCCCCCTCTCATCTGTGTTATTTGTGTTTGTTTGTGGACTTCTGCAGGAGCGTCTGTTCTTCGTCATGGAGTACGTGAACGGAGGAGACCTGATGTTCCAGATCCAGAGGTCCAGGAAGTTTGACGAGGCCCGGTCCAGGTTCTACTCTGCGGAGGTGACGTCTGCGCTGATGTTCCTCCACCGCCACGGAGTCATCTACAGGTACACCGAGTCATCTACAGGTACACCAACACCGAGTCATCTACAGGTACACCAACACCGAGTCATCTACAGGTCTGCTCTACATGATCCTGGTGTTTTTATTTCGCTATATTGTCCGTTTATCCAAATTTGCTCCTGTTTGCCGGCTTCATTGAGCTTCATTTGACTGGAGCTGAACGCTGTGGGTCGTTTAGTCCACTTCTTTATACAGTCTGTGGGTTTATCAGGGAGTGGGTGCTTAGCAATGCTGTCAATCAAACCTCTGGGAAAGAAGGCGTATGTTCATATCTTTAGAGAAAATATAAATTAAAGAGCCATTAACCCTTTAAATGTGGTGCAGGTGAATATATGACAAATGATCCCCGGTTCCGAATAAACGCTGAGTCTAAAACAAATCAAGGAAGAAGCACTAACGCGTGAGCACTGACGCGGCACGTTTTTCTTCTTCGCCTGTTTTGTTTTGCTTTGTTTTTACGTCACCAGTCGAGCTTTTCAGTCAGTCTTTGACCACATTGTTGATCGCCTTGGCTCCGGTGCAGAGAAAAAATTAAAAAATACAGCGTAAAATTTAGACTTTCTGTGGTAAAATATGCAGAGGAAAACTCGGGAGAATATTACTTCAGTTTGGCAAATCGGAGGAAGCAGCAACGTCAAAGGCCGAGGACGAGGCGGAGGAAATGGTGCCGACAGGGAAGGCAGATTAGTCACATCGTGTAACGGTGATGCCAGCTCCAAGGTGCCGTAAGAACTGTGAATTATCGTGATACGCCGTAGTGTTACCGGTGAGCCCCATGGTTTTAAAAGGGTTAAACACCCACCCAGAGCCTTACTCTCTACGCTCTGGAGTGACGATTGACACACGTGTGAACCGGTGCTCTCCGGACTTTGACACAGAGCGGACATTTGTGCTCGGATCACACCGTTTCCCTTTTCTCCAGACACAGCGGGATTTGGCGGTGCCAGGTTGGGGCGGGGCTGAGAGGGGCTCCTCACGTCCCGCCCGTGTCTGCGCTCGTCACGTAATAACCTGCATCTCACTCACTGGGGCCGTTAATCCAACCTGGAAATTCAAACATTCTGGCCGTAGTTGATTCTAAAGCGGCCGTTACAGACACGACTTTGACCCAAAAGTCCAATTTTTAACAAATATGCAAAGAAACATGCCAAAATAATGCCAGGGAGAGGTGAACACTTCTATTTTAGACCCATTTACACAGAGAATCAGTAGAAAAAAGTGATTTTGGTGTTTAGTGGCCCTTTAAATATTAAACAGACAAAGGACAAAACAATAGAATAATGAGGCCCATGTTCACCCCCTACATGGAATTTTGGAAATCTTAAACTACATTTGACTGAAAACAGGCCTAATTCAAAAACGGCTTGTGAAGTTATGGTGTTCTGTGCGTCTTGATGGTCATTTCAGGCTGTCACGGGTTCGTTCGGACCAAATAAAAGAAAAACTGATGGCGCAGTCGGATACTTTTCTTAAGTTGATTTTTCCTTTATTCACACCACAGCCCAATGTGTAAAGTGCAAATATTTACAGTGAAACACGTCCAAAAACAAAAAGAAGTATTTACAGTAGAGCTCACAGCAGCACCCACATAGTCAGGCCAAGGACAGACACCAGATTGAGCAAAGCTCTCCCTTATATACCCCTTAGCCCCTCCCCTTTGGGCTAATCAATTAACACAGTGGGGTTTTACGTTTGAAACCAATGCCCAACTGTACCCATTATAATAAAACATCTGTAATTCAACATAATAATGAAGATACTTGAATAACCCCCCATATGGTATGACTTTATTATTTAATAAATTCAAGAAAACAGAATAAACCCACTAATTAACCCTAATGGTAAAGTCCGGGGTCATGTGGCCCCCTTTGCGCGCCGCTATGCGCTATTTATCGCACGACCAGGAAGCGCCCCGGTTTGGCCCCTGAACCAGAGAGCGGCACGGAGACAGCGGAAGATAAGAAGAGTCTGTGGACCCGTAGGCGCCAAGTGTGCACCCTCGAACGCACTAGGGGGGGAACAGAGTCCAGGCAGCAGGGAAACAGTTTATAAGAAGTCCTGTGGGTAACAGTTTGTACCGGAGCTTGGCTCCGAAAAACCAGGGGAAACGAGCTGCGCGCTCTGCTAGCTAAGGCGCACTCTCCGGCCAAGAGAGAGGCGCCGGTCGGGGAAACCGACGGGCAGTTACGGGCGCTCTGTCACACAGGCTCTGTAGAATGAAACCTCCTCGTACGGTCCCATGTCCACAGTACACAGCCTGTCCTCTCCTAACGCACGGACAGTGAGCGAACACGCTGCTTATTTGGTTTAGAGCGTCCAGCCGAGCAGAGCCTCTGTACGTTACACTCTATACTCTTATGTAGGAAAAATAAACCAAGTCTAACTCCCTCATAATAAAGAAAAATGTACAGTTTTGGCCTGAAAACTCTTCACACATAAACACATGTTATATAATCAGCTTTGGAATTACAGCTGGAATTTTGTGACTCGGAACAACTTCCAATATGTATAAATCAGCCCTAATGTGCTTAACTTCTACTCTCACACTGAAAACACTCTGTTCCACCTTGTGATGTCATATAATAAAAGAGGAGGAGCTTCTCTGTGTTTTTAAACTCCAAAACTCCACACAGCTTCACTAAAATCATTTGGATCATTTCGGTCCCGGAATCTCTACAGAACTAAAGAAAAAACTGCAGCTTCATGACGTCACAAGGTGGAACAGAGCGTTTTGAGCTTTGGAGATGCAGACAGACTAATAATAAAGAGTTACTCAAACATGTAAATTAAACAAAACATGACTCCAGGTCTGTTTTTGAGGAGGGAACAGTATTAGAACATGACTAAAACCTACAAGAGTCAATTTTGTGTAATATCTCTGGAGATAATAAAACATTTCTTATTCCAGAAACAAATATAACAACATTCAAAAATACTTTATTCCAGTTGACAAGTTGAATTTTCTCCTTTGCCCTTCACAAATATAATTCATGACTTACAAATAAATGTAATAACATTCACAAAAGCATTTCTCGAATCAAAAGAAAATACATATTTGTGACCCCTGCGTTTATTTGTGCATTTTTGAGACCTTCAGACACTGTTCAATGCTCAAATGTGTTTGTTTTTTTAAAACAGCCAATCACATCCGCTAAAGTTCGACCGTTCGGTTTATGGTTTAATGACAAAAGGAGAAATTCAATTTGTCGACTGGACAAAAGTTTATTTAGTCAAATACATTTCGCAGCTCATCCAAACTGCTTCTTCAGTTCCTGTCAAAATGCTGCAGGATACTGCCTTATGTCTGCCTGAAAGGGAGGAGCTATACTACTTTACAATGACTGTAAAACTACTATAAAATTACTCTGAAACTAAAGCCCTACTTGTAATGACCGAAAGGACAAGATCGCGGATACAAGCGGCCGAAATGAGTTTCCTCCGCAGAGTGGCCGGGCGCTCCCTTAGAGATAGGGTGAGGAGCTCGGTCACACGGGAGGAGCTCGGAGTAGAGTCGCTGCTCCTCCACGTCGAGAGGAGCCAGCTGAGGTGGCTCGGGCATCTGGTCCGGATGCCTCCTGGACGCCTCCCTCGGGATGTCACACCGGTAGGAGGCCCCGGGGAAGACCCAGGACACGCTGGAGGGACTATGTCTCTCGGCTGGCCTGGGAACGCCTCGGGGTCCATCCGGAGGAGCTGGAGGAAGTGGCTGGGGAGAAGGAAGCTTGGGAGCCCCTGCTTAGACTGCTGCCCCCGCGACCCGGCCCCGGATAAGCGGAAGAAGATGGATGGATGGATGGATAAAGCCCTACTTGTTTACTCATTTGATTCATGGGGCTCACACATGGATCGGCCACCACAGAGTCCAGACCTGAACCTCACTGAGAATCTTTGGGATGTGCTGGAAAAATTAATGCAACACTGGATGGAAAAAAATGTGTGACATTGCAGAAGCTTCTCGAAACAACGCCACAGTGAATGCGTTAATTTTTCACCAAGATCTTGCATTGATGATGGTCGAGTCTGAGCCTTCTCCAGCACATCCCAAAGATTCTCACTCACAGACCGACGGGTGCACCTGCGCTCCCAGTTTCCACGCACGATTTCTCATCACTGTTTCTCCAGAACTTCATGCGCTATCAAAAAAATTCCAACAGTTCCTGAAAGCAGAGAAGTTCTGCTTTTTACCCATATCGGGTTATTACGATAAATGCAGCACCCAGCACGGAGCCTGTAGTATCGAGTGCAGAGTGGCATAGATTTGGACAGAGCGGCAGTAGTTTACAAGTGGTTTTTCGGTGCTTTTTCATTTTGTTTGTATGTTTTTTCTGTTATTACACATGAATACACAGACCGTAATGTTGTACAACTGCTAGATATAAACTGAACTCATCCTGGTAAAACGGGGCAAAAGCACTTACTCCTTGGGACACTTTCTGACATTTTTTAAGTCAAAGGAACAAAGCCACAAAAAAAAATCCAGGCGGGATTTTGATACATGGAAATAATAGTGCTAAAAGGGTTCAGGTCTGGACTCTGTGTGAGGCCGATCCATGTGTGAAAATGACGTCTCCTGCTCCCTGAACCGCTCTGTCACAGTCTGAGCCCCATGAATCCTGCATCATCATCGTGGAATCTGCTCGTGCATCAGGGAAGAGAAAATCCACTGTTGGAATAACCTGGTCCTTCAGTATATTCAGGTTCAGCTGAGCTCATTCTCACACACTGCTGCTGAACCTGGACCCGACCAACTGCAGCAGCATCAGACCTGTTTGCTTCGTTAAATCCAGGCGGACACTTTTCTTTTCGGCCAGGCAGTGAACGTAATAATTGTAGAGGTAAAATTGCGCCTGTTGTGGGTTATTTTCAGAACGTAACCCCCGCGATAAACAAGGAACCACTGTTACTGTTAAATATTTTACTCACGTAGGAGTGAAACTGCGGTGTTTCAAACACATTCTGAGAAGTACAGTAGTATTTAGCAGCATTACCTCACTGCAGTAAATGTAACCGAGTACCACCTACTTTTAGCGGTAGAAGTGTAGAAGCTGGACAGAGAAACAGTGTAATATAAAACTGCATTCAGGGGGTGATTTAGTGTGACATGCTGCTGCTCGGCCCTGTTCTGTTCTCTTTTATGCACGCAGAGCTTTTATGATGCGGCGTGGCCCAGAATGCACCTGGAGTCGTGTTTTGTTTCCTTCACACGTCTCTGAGTAATCCAACATGCTGAGACCAGCTTCGATCAGACCTGGATTCATCGCAGAAACGCACAAAACCCATCAGACCGTCCACATGACCATTCAGCGAACCATTATAGGACTGAGATTTTAAACTCCGGATGTGAAATAAACAAATCAAATCAAATCTAGTACTGATAACAATGCTAATTATAAACCAGGAAGACGTTTGGAAACACACGATGACGACTTCCTCTGGGCTCTGTTCGTGGTCGTAAGTCTGATAAAATGTAAGAAAAATAAGCAAATGTCCCAGTTTTCTTCATCTCCATGTCAGTGTAGTGTTCTGTTGCGTTCGGCTCATCCACAATTCCAACCGTACCTCGGTTTTCATAATTTTCCCACTGACGCACGACTCCGAGTGCACTGGGTCCATGCGATTAGAAGAGACGAGGATGATTCCAAACAGCACATGCGTCTGCGGGCTTCATTTTACCAACGATCACATTTACTTCAGTGGGTTTGATCACAGTCGCTCGAGCCCAGAGTCGGGAACTACACCGGAATTTGTATCAACAATCTATTGATTTTTACGTAAACATTTTATTCACAAATGTCATTTTTTTGTAAAGATTAAGGGGCCGTTTGCACGACAACAGTAGTGGGTGTAGATGTCGGTATCGTTTAGACGGCGACAGCGTTTTGGGGGTTGAAAACGCGAAAATCTGAAAACGCCCTTCAGAGTGGAAATCTCGAAAAATCCCAAAATTGCGTTTTTGTGGGCGTGGCGTAGAGATTACGTCACGAGCATGAGTCAGTTCAGGACAAAACAAACGTGGCAGAGCATTTTCAGGAGCCTTGTTGGGTTCATAATTTAACTGGAAATTGAGCAATAAATGCCACCTACGCTCTGGGTGTGACACTACATGGGAAAAATGCCTAAACCAAACATCACAGACTTGGCATTGAAACGTTTTGCTCTTCCATTGGGCCTAATCAAGAGAAAAGAAGCTGGTTTTCTCATGTCCTTTTAGAATGATTTTAATTTACCCCTTTAAATTAGAGCTTTGAAATTGCCCCTTTTAGATGTGAATATGTTTTGATTCACAGTCGTGTTTTTATGCATTTATTTTATTTTCATGTGAACTGTATATACGTTTATAAGGTGCTGTTTTTCGTCTTCCTGGTTCGTGGTAAACGTGAACAGAGCCAATAATTTTATGTCTCGCTAAATACAATTCTCCAGTCTCTAATGTGCTGGTTCACTGCTAAAGTCCCGTTGGTTTAACCCTAAAATGTCTCTCTCTGATCGGAAGGTCTTTACCTAAACCCCAGCACCTGCAGCCAAACATGAGTCAGTGCTAGTGCAGCCTCTGCAGCTCAGGGAGGGAATTCTGGAGGTTCTGAGCTTCTACATGAGGTTCTGAGCTTAATACTAAGAATGAGACACACTTGGACGTGTCTCTGTCTGCGGGTGAACGCTCTGGAGACACAGGGTCAGATGTTCTTAAAGTGGAACTAAACACTAAATCCACTTTAAACTATGTATATAAATAGAAATGTATTTATACTCTGTAAACTGTGTATCAATAAACTTGAATAGCATTATTTTTGTAGCATTATCTACTCTTCCTAGTGTTTTTTTTGATAACTTTGGTGCAAATAACTAAATAAATTTGCAGCTCTCTGGTCAAAAACTCCTAAATCTAAGTGCGCTGCAAGTAGCTGGTGACATCGCTCAGCACTGCCCTGACCACAGACCGATGTTTCTGATACAAACACCTGTCTGCAGGGGGCGGAGTTTGAAGTGTGGCCTCCTGTTGGACCAATCGCACTGTTCCTTAAACCTCCAGACCCCTCGCGTTCCCCTTTAGTCCTCCAGGTTCTGCCCAGTTCATCAGTTTTGATGTTTAGTTCCACTTTAAAGACGATATGTTCCGAATGTCCCCCCCAGCCCCTAACCCTTCATCCACTACATAGTCCTGCACTCTTTAGCGCCCTCTACAGTGCACTCATTCACAGAGAGATTCAGACACTACAGTCAGGTCACGTGACGGTGCAAAAAGTCCTCTAAACTCCGATAAAACTTGATTTCTTTCATAAATAAAGCTCAGATCAGACTGACACAAGTGTTTATGGACTAATAATAATCAGACGAGTTTTTATCACGTTGGATTTCATGTAAATGGACTGCATTAGGGCTGCAACTAACGATTATTTTCATAATCGATTAATCTGGCGATTATTTTTCAACTAATCGATTATTAATCGGATAAAAATAAGGAAAATGCTCCAAAACTGTGCTAAAAGTAAGTTAGCCGTGCGTCCGGGGTTTACGCACAGAAGCTGTGCTCGCTCTGCCAACTCCTCTCTCTATTACGCACGCGGTCAGATCAACAAAGCTTTGACCAATCACGGTGTTCGTGGGCTTGTACCGCACACTCTGTGATGGACAGGAGCACCAGCGAATCACAGAGGGTTTAAGAGGTTAACTGGACTAGTTAATGGCTTAGAAACACATTGTTCCAATGCAATCGCGGCTAATATGTGCTAACTAGCTAACACCAAGCAACTTCGGTTTAACTTGTATAGTGTCAAACAATACGTTGTGATTAAAACGTTCCTATTAACTTGTACCAGTAATGCACCCAACTACTTTTCATGTCAAAAAAGGTTGCCAATATGTTTGTGAAATCTCACCAGAGTCCGACTGATTTTAAAGGGGAGACGCCATTTCTCAAGTGTCCTCTTTTTTCCCCCGTGTTAACCTTTCCTGTTCTCGCCCCCTAACCGTGGTTGGGGAGCACAGGGGAAATCGTCTTCTCCAGGGCCGGGGATTGCTTCCCTCCGGGGTTAACTCCCTTGAGGACCTCGTGCGTTTGCGGTGTATGAAAATGTAAATAAAAGGAGGCAGTTTCGCTGCAGAGTGGGGCTTTATTAGCTCATTACACTGTAGGAGTAGCACCTTTTACCCTCTACGTGCCCGATCGCCGTGCCCGATCCCTGAGAGCACACGGGACACACACACGGAGCGAGACCCGGCTCCACTGCTCCGCGCAGACATACATCCAGCACAATCACTCACCCTCTCTCTCTCTCCTGCACTGAGCTATAGACACAATATAGACACATCTCACAACACCCGATTCTCCCGCTTGGACTTTGTCACGTGAACTAGTCAACTAATCGACTACTAAATTAGTTGCCAACTATTTTAATAGTCGATTTTAATCGATTTAATCGATTAGTTGTTGCAGCCCTAGACTGCATTATTTGCTTTTTGTCTGAAATGTGGAAATTAACGCTGCTAATTTAGCCGTGTTTTATTCAGAATCAGGATCTCCAGAGCCATAAACCGGCGCTTTTATCTGCTTCATTCAGTCGGGTTGTGTCCAGTTAAACACCTGTTGCTGAACGTCGCTGTTTTCCCCACTCTCCCGGTGCATTGTGGTCTATACTGACCGCTCTAGTGACCACCGATGCATTGTGAGTGCACGATTTCACTAACTGGACATTCGGACGCCCCTGAAAACGCCATGATTCCTAAAGGGAACAGTGTGGACATTCGGAGACAGCCCTGGAGTCTGGACGTTTCCAAGGAATACAAACAAGTACAGAGCTGTGGGCGGAGACAGGGGGAAGGTGAAAACACACATTTTTTTCATCATTTAAACCTCCGAAACAAAACAGGACAGAATACAATAAGATAACGCTGAGATAATGACGAGAACATGGCAGTGAGATCAGATTAGCTGCCCCTTACATCACCGTCCCGCTCACATCTAAACAGTGACATAACTTTTTGCGTAACCGTGCGTTCTCGCTCCGACGGGAACTAAAAATGTCCTTCCTCTCAAATATTTGTTGGGGTTACGAAACGCCTCGGCCGCAGTGACCCGGTGTTATGCCGAGTGAGGATGTACTTTTCATAATAACATTGTGAATCGGCTGCAGAGACACGGCCCGGCAATCATAACACTATTGTCCAGCAGATACAAAGAACATGCGAGTCCACCGGGCGTACGGCGAATGGGTAATGTGGGCAATTTTAGCTCAGTGAGGCTTTTGGAGGATTGGGAAGCATGAGTCAAGACTATTACCGAATCAGACAGTAGATATAATAAATGGAACAAAGCAGACTGGATCAAAAACGGGTCTAACGGCTAAAAAGAACATTGAACGTCCCATAGTGGTCTGTGTACCTTTGGTTCCTTTGAATTTTAATTAAAAACAATAAAACGGAAAAACAAAATTTCGACCTCTATTTCCAACGTTTAATTTAAAGTTCATTTCAAACAGTAACGTAAATCTGGTGATATTGTGTGAGGTGAGGCCCCACAAGGACCCGGAACACTATAACACTATAACACTATAACACTATAACACTACAACACTACAACACTACAACACTATAACACTATAACACTATAACACTGGAAAAGTACAACATGATAACACTATAACACTATAACATCGTATCGTCAAAGGTCTCCCAATAATATCGTGGAGCATCACAATATATCGAATCCCAAGTCTCTTTGCTTAAATGAACAGTTCTGATGCAGAAATAGCTAAAAACAAAACAGAGGGAACTACATAGACCATGATCCTTTGCTCCGTTTCAGTGCAGACGACATGAAGAAATAACTGTTCTAAGCACTTTTACATCTTCATTCTTTGGATTAAGTCTGTGAAGCATTTTGAGAGGAAAAAAGTCGCAGATTCACCACAAAATATTGCAATAAATCTGGTGAGATGTTTATGCTGAAAATATCGTACAAAGAGATTTGGATATTGTTCCATCCCTAATGACAATAAATGTACCAAATGACTGGTCAAAGCGTTTTAGAGTCAGTCTTGTTATTCTATAGATTATCATAATATCGTGAGCTTTCCCACGATATCGCAATAAATATCGTACCGTGAGGTTCAGACTGTGACAATATAGACTTAGATATTGTTACACACCATCAAAAAACTGTCTCTGTGCCTATTTTAATTGGGATATTTTTTTCTCTCTGCTTTATATGAAGTTGTGCTGCTGAGCGCCGCCTGTGGACTCAGTGTTGGCCATGGATCTATAATAAAAACTATTTTTATTATAGTTCTTTGGAGTCAACCGAACAAAGTTCATCGCTGCTTCCTGTTTCTCATCCTGGAGTTCAACATTTACTTTCGGAGACACCAAAGTAAACGTGTCGCTGTAAAAGAAGACGACATGTTTGTCCACAAAACTTCTAGCAGCAGAACTTCCGGGGCAAATAAACCAGAGAGAATAAAATATCAAAACTGAAATAGGCACTAAAACAGAATACTGAAATAACTAGGGCTGCAGCTATCGATTATTACAGTAATCGATTATTCTGTCGATCATTTTGTTTGAATAATCGAGTAATCGTTGCGTCTATTTTGCACATGTTAAGTCCACTCCACCTGCACTGACAGATACACGTGTTTTGGACATGAAAAACATAATTATCTCTGGGCTCAGGTCGACTCACCTGCGGTTTCTTTTCCACTTGATGTAATGTACGGTTCTGTTTAGATGTTGTAGCATCAGTGTGGAGAAGGTGACTTTTAAAATGTAATCCTCTACAGATTACAGATTACATTCCCCCAAATGTAATTTGTGACATAATCAATAAAATTACTTAAAGTGAGTAACGTAATCTGATTACTTTGGATTACTTGATATTGTCATGACTTTTAAAACTACATAAATGTAGCAACAACTCCTGCACATTCTTGTTTAGTTTTAGACCTGGATTAGACCTGGTTTTAGATCTGGTTTACACCTGGTTTAGACCTGGTTTAGATCTGGTTTAGACCTGGTGTTAGTTCTGGTTTAGAGGCACAGGAGGAAGCGCGGTCCACACAGTGAACGCGACAAGACACAATCCACACGATCCGTACGGGAGGAGATGAGGTCTACACTCTTATTACACATTCATGGGCGCCGCTGTTGTGTGGACAGTGAAGTGCAGCGGTCGTGCGGAAACTTTACCTCTACCACAAAAGGTTCCGGCCATCGCCGAGTGTATGAAAATAAAACGAAGCATCGAGGCAAAAAAAATAAATAATCGATGCATTTTTCTAATCGATTTACTCGATGAATCGTTTCAGCCCTAGAAATAACACACTGTTTTCCCATTTTGTTTTTCAGTCTTAATTGAACAGAATGAATGGTACATAGGCCTGTAATGATCGTCAATAAGTCAATTAATCGTACGAAAACTTTTAACGAGCTCGATAACTTCTATTTGCTGCTTGTTTGTTTTCCTCGTTTCTCTCACTCTCTACCAAAGAGACTGAGTGTCTGTCGCTCTCCTGAGCCATTTCCTTAACGTAATGACGCTTAAACCCGTGTGTTAGAAAACACTGTGTAGTTCATAGACCGTAAAATATCACAAATATACTGTACATGCTTCATTTATACAGTCTACGGTAAGAACACAGCGGATGCACCGCGGCCCAAGTGCAGAAAGCGCCGCTGTCTGTGCGGTGAACACATGGATCTATGGTTTAACATGAAACCACAACACGCCGCCGTCAGAGCCTCAAACACTGTTGACAAATACAGCGCAACAAGAAGAAATGGCTCCAACTCCAGCAGCCGACATACTGTACACCCGATCGAGACAACTGCGACTCTTTCTGCAGGAGACACGATACCAGACAGGACAGCGGCTCTTTCTGCAGGAGACACGATACCAGACAGGACAGCGGCTCTTTCTGCAGGAGACGTGATACCAGACAGGACAGCGGCTCTTTCTGCAGGAGACACGATACCAGACAGGACAGCAGCTCTTTCTGCAGGAGACACGATACCAGACGGGACAGCGGCTCTTTGTGCAGGAGACATGATACCAGACGGGACAGCGGCTCTTTCTGCAGGAGACACGATACCAGACAGGACAGCGGCTCTTTCTGTAGGAGACGTGATACCAGACAGGACAGCGGCTCTTTGTACAGGAGACATGATACCAGACGGGACAGTGGCTCTTTCTGCAGGAGACACGATACCAGACAGGACAGTGGCTCTTTCTGCAGGAGACACGATACCAGACAGGACAGCGGCTCTTTCTGCAGGAGACACGATACCAGACAGGACAGCGGCTCTTTCTGCAGGAGACACGATACCAGACAGGACAGCGGCTCTTTCTGCAGGAGACGTGACACCAGACGGGACAGCGGCTCTTTCTGTAGGCGACATGATACCAGACGGGACAGCGGCTCTTTCTGCAGGAGACATGATACCAGACAAGGACAGCGGCTCTTTCTGCGGGAGACATGATACCAGACGGGACAGCGGCTCTTTCTGCAGGAGACATGATACCAGACGGGACAGCGGCTCTTTCTGCAGGAGACATGATACCAGACGGGACAGTGGCTCTTTCTGTAGGAGACGTGATACCAGACGGGACGGCGGCTCTTTACAGGAAACATGATACCAGACAGGACAGCGGCTCTTTGTGCAGGAGACATGATACCAGACGGGACAGCGGCTCTTTCTGCAGGAGACACGATACCAGGCGGGACAGTGGCTCTTTACAGGAAACATGATACCAGACAGGACAGCGGCTCTTTCTGGAGGAGACACGATACCAGACGGGACAGCGGCTCTTTCTGTAGGAGACACGATACCAGACAGGACAGCGGCTCTTTCTGCGGGAGAGACGATACCAGACAGGACAGCGGCTCTTTCTGTAGGAGACACGATACCAGACAGGACAGCGGCTCTTTCTGTAGGAGACATGATACCAGACAGGACAGCGGCTCTTTCTGCAGGAGACACGATACCAGACGGGACAGCGGCTCTTTGTGCAGGAGACATGATACCAGACGGGACAGCGGCTCTTTCTGCAGGAGACACGATACCAGACAGGACAGCGGCTCTTTCTGCTGGAGACGTGATACCAGACAGGACAGCGGCTCTGTCTGCAGGAGACGTGATACCAGACAGGACAGCGGCTCTTTCTACAGGAGACACGATACCAGACAGGACAGCGGCTCTTTGTGCAGGAGACATGATACCAGACAGGACAGCGGCTCTTTCCAGGAGACGTGATACCAGACAGGACAGCGGCTCTTTCTGCAGGAGACACCATACCAGACAGGACAGCGGCTCTTTCTGCAGCAGACATGATGCCAGACGGGACAGCGGCTCTTTCTGTAGGCGACATGATACCAGACGGGACAGCGGCTCTTTCTGTAGGCGACATGATACCAGACGGGACAGCGGCTCTTTCTGTAGGCGACATGATGCCAGACAGGAGAGCGGCTCTTTCTGCAGGAGACATGATACCAGACAGGAAAGCGGCTCTTTCTGCAGGAGACACGATACCAGACAGGACAGCGGCTCTTTCTGTAGGAGACACAATACCAGACAGGACAGCGGCTCTTTCTGCAGGAGACACGATACCAGACGGGACAGCGGCTCTTTCTGTAGGAGACACGATACCAGACAGGACAGCGGCTCTTTCTGCTGGAGACGTGATACCAGACAGGACAGCGGCTCTTTCTGCAGGAGACACGATACCAGACGGGACAGCGGCTCTTTACAGGAGACATGATACCAGACAGGACAGCGGCTCTTTCTGCAGGAGACATGATACCAGACAGGACAGCGGCTCTTTCTGCAGGAGACACGATACCAGACAGGACATCGGCTCTTTCTGTAGGAGACGTGATACCAGACAGGACAGCGGCTCTTTCTGCAGCAGACATGATACCAGACGGGACAGCGGCTCTTTACAGGAGACATGATACCAGACAGGACAGCGGCTCTTTCTGCAGGAGACATGATACCAGACAGGACAGCGGCTCTTTACAGGAGACATGACACCAGACAGGACAGCGGCTCTTTACAGGAGACATGATAACAGACAGGACAGCGGCTCTTTACAGGAGACATGACACCAGACAGGACAGCGGCTCTTTCTGCAGGAGACACGATACCAGACAGGAAAGTGGCTCTTTCTGCAGGAGACGTGATACCAGACAGGACAGCGGCTCTTTCTGCAGGAGACATGATACCAGACAGGACAGCAGCTCTTTCTGCAGGAGACGTGATACCAGACAGGACAGCGGCTCTTTACAGGAGACATGATACCAGACAGGACAGCAGCTCTTTCTGCAGGAGACGTGATACCAGACAGGACAGCGGCTCTTTACAGGAGACATGATACCAGACAGGACAACGGCTCTTTCTGCAGGAGACGTGATACCAGACAGGACAGCGGCTCTTTACAGGAGACACGATACCAGACAGGACAGCGGCTCTTTCTGCAGGAGACGTTCGTAGCAGAGCGCATAATAATAATCCTTGTATAAAATAAGTGGACTAAGCGAGGATCCAGGCTCTGAACAGGATTTTTTTGACGGACAAAATGACGAAATAGGATCATGTTGAACGGGTTAATACGAAGACTTCAAGACTAAATTGCCAAGGCCACAGCAGCAAAATCACTTTTAAGGGCAATTTTGTTACAGTGACTTAATCCATCTTATTTATTGTTTTGGGTGCGTTTGGTTCAACAATGGTTTATTCAAGTGCATTTCTGCTGTAAGTCAGACCACATTAGGCTATTCTTATGTTAACAAGTCTATTTTCTTTGGGCCGTTTGTCTTTGGTCGTCTTGCACTTCCCGTGTTAAATCTTCTTTAGAAAGTAACGTTTATTGATCTTTGAAAGGGTCCATTTGCATTTTTAGTCCATTGTCATTATATTAGTTGAAAATGGTCACAGAATGTCTCAAAATGGTGTCAAAAATGTCTGTTATAGTTACATGGACCGATATTACACAAAATCGACTCTTGTAGCTTTAAGTCGTGTTCTAATGTCGTTTCCTCCTCAAAAACAGACCTGGAGTTGTGTTTTGTTTCGTTCGCATGTTTGATTAACCCTTTATTATTAGTCTGTCTACATCTCCAGAGCTCAAAATGGCCTGCTCCACCTTGTGATGTCATGAAGTGGTAGTTTTCAAGCAAGTTTTTAATACGATTTAAAATGTCCAAATTATAACAGAATGATCCACTGGGGTCACGTGTGAGTGTGCACACTGTAATAATTGCGATTAAAATGTTTCTTTTAGACATTTTTGGAGACAAACTAAAATAATCTTGAGTGAGCCCGGTCCTGGTCTTGGTCCTGGTCCTGGTCAGGTTTGCATCTTTGGGCCTCATTCATGAATCTTTTCTTAAAAGCCGTCCGTAACTACTAGATTCTAAGAGAACTCTGCCCCAGATTCACAAAACGTTCTTAAGCAGCTGAATTTCTTCTTATAAATGACCAACACCTCAACAACGGACACCTCCACACTCATTTACATTTCATTTACATAGAAAATGAATATGTATTTGGTTAGAAACGCCCTCTGAACTTAGCCAGGCTGGCGCCCCCTAGTGCCTCTGCTCAGTTTCATTTCTCTCCAGCGACTGGTCAGGAATCAGGAAACACTCGGCAGTTTGGAAGAACCCCCGGAAGTTGTAGTCGGAGCACCGGCCAATCAGTGAAGTGGTTTGTTGGCCAGAACCAACCCGAGTTGCGACAGCAGACTGCAGACGCTGTCCTCCTGTGGACTTCCTTTGTCAAATAAAAACGTCACATTTTTTATCATACCTGTAATTCGCAATTTCACCTCGCAGAAACAACAACGCTCCTGACAGACATGTTCACTCTCTGTTTTGTTTACTTGGACCTCACTGAGCGTTCCAGAGCATTACATACAATAGCAGCGATCGGTAAAATCAAAAAGTACCCGCCTACTGTCGAGCAAACGAATCCTAATGCTGCGAGGTCAGACGGTTTCCACCAAGTGAAACCGGCTCGTGAATCAGGCTCCTCTGAACTTCCAAATATGGCCGATATGGGTTTGGTGTTATGACGAGTGAAAGTGCGAGGAGAGAGTGAACGAGGAGGTCAAGTGGAGCGTCTACAGACTATGGCTGCGATTTCAAATGTCCAAACTCACATGAACACACTCAGGGAAGCCATAAACCTATTGAAATAAGTTCTATCATATTTATCACGCTTTCCAGTGCCCAGGCTCAAGGCTGTGACAGAGGCCCATCTGTAGAGCACTGGGGCTGGGACAGACTGAGGCTCACTGCAGCCTGGAGAAAGTCTGTTAGACCCAATAGACACATGCTCTAGAAAACTCCTCAGAAATGGTAATGGAAATGGACTGTTTTAGGGTGGAAGGGTTTTTTTAAAAAGCTGCGCGTACATTTTGGCAACAGAAGTGTCATTGTTCCCCATTCATTACGATCCATTCAGACCGAACACGGACAGAAGAAGACGGAGATAAAAACATTTCCAGCACCAAAACGTCTGGTTGTTCTGTGTGTGTTTGTCAGAATCGATATTCTACCGGCGGACTAAACTTTTACAGTTTTACGCAACAGGATCTGGCAGTCGGACACCGTTTGTCGAGGTCGGTTTGTTGAAGAAATATTCTCGATCTTTTGACGTTAATCCTTTCACAGAGCTCGACAAACGGCTGAATTCTGCCGTACTTCTGTTACCATAATGTGTGCACGACCGAGCCTACGTCACCACTGTTTGCGAACACTAAAAGGGTCTATTGGTTCACACAGTCATATCTTTATAGGAAATAGTGTTGTCCATCGTTTTGACGCTTCACTGAGAAGCTACAGTTGAAATAATCAAGAAATAAAGGAGAAACTAAATGAAAAAGAGCCTCCAAACTTTCTCTTTTTGGTGTCTTTTCAAACATGACGGCTGCTTGTGTCTCTGCTGGTCCCTCAAGTCTGGTCATGTGTTTTGGTGTCGTTCTTATAGTGTTACCAAAAAAGCAAAAAAATACAAATACTCAAACTGAGGATTCACTTGAGTATTTCCGGTCCGTGCGTTTCGTTTCGTCCAGCGCTAATGTTTGACTTTTGAGTTGGAGAAAAATTTAACTGTACGTGACCTGAAGTTCCCCCGAAAGGAAAGAGCCAGGAAGCCATTAAGAGCCGAGCAGTGCATCATGGGAGCTGATGATTACTGGGGGTCGTACCGGGTCAGAGCAACAACGCAAAAACAAAACGAGTGCAGCAAACGTCGTGTCCACCTGTAGAGAATGACCTGAGTGTGTCTGTTTAGATGTGTGTGCGAGGGACGTGATTATTCAGTGATAATTATGACATACACTACTGCAGACCGTGACCAAAAACGGGTAAAACGGGTATTTAAGCACAAAAGTCCGACAGAGCAGTGATCAAATCCAACCCGAACCCGATGAGCATTAAGATATTTGTGTCCGAACTAAAATCCCGCTATTTTCACCGGCCAAACACCTTCACTAGAATCATCTGGACAATTTAAAGCAGAGCTAAGTAACTTCAGCGGTAGAGCTCCCCCTGCAGGTCTCTTGTGAGAATGAACTGTCGTAAATACTCTCCTCACCCCCTCCCCCACCGCTCATCTGCTCACGTTTGTTTACCTAAAGCCCGTGAACAGTGTCTCAGGTGGGTCATATTTTTTACTGTTTAATGGTGATTGATTTTAATCATATACATAAACTATCGTGTAAAAAATATATGTACGAGCGCCCGGAGCACTGCGGACCTCCTGGAGATCCCGGGGTTTACCCAAACTGCGTAAGTATGACAATGAGATGAGCAGTGCTTATGAAACTTAGTGTCAAGAACAATATCTCCAGATCTGCGTCGCTTTTACACTCTTCTCTTTCCTTTAGCTCTCACCATTCTGTGCACAGTTCACTGCAGGAATAAATATCTGGTGTTTACGTGTGAGGTGTCAGCCGTGGCCAAGGACGCAAGAAAGCGTGAATCGGACAGAGCCCCGAGCTCCCACACGAGTAAATCTGGGGAAGGGAAGGAGAAAAGGAGGGAGAGAGAGAGAGGGGGAGAGTTTGGATCATTTCAGTCGTGGAATCGCCGATCTCTTCTGAATTAAAGGCAAAAAGAGCTGTTCACTTGAAAACATAGACCGTATATATGAGTGAACTAAGCTAACCCGTTAGCCACCGCGTGCCAAACAGGAAGTGCTCCAGGAGGCTCTTCCGGCTCCTTCTCTCGCTCTTTCCCTTTGACTTACATTGGGATTTTATCGCTCGTCTCTGTGGACCTGCTGCTGTGTCCTCGTCATGTTGGTCTTAACATGTTCGTATGAACCCGCTCTGATCCTGAATTTCTTTTTTGCTATTTTGTCCGTCAAAAACATCCCTATTACATAACATAAACCCTGGCTCCAGGTTTCGCTCCTGTAGCCGTTAGCATCGCGAGCCTCGTTTGAGCGACGCTATGGGTGACGTCACGCTCGCTCAGTCCACTTCTTTTATACGGTCTGTGCTCCATGTCTGATTCACGCTTTCTTTTCTTGCGTCCTCGGCCACGGCTGACACCTCACGCCGAAACACCAGATGTTTATTATGTGTTGCAGCTCTGTTAGCTCAGTGTAGCTGAAGTGTGTAGAGCAGTTTGGCTCTGGTCAGAACAGAACAGACCCTGAGCTCAGATCCGGGTCGGCAGGAGCCAAGTCGCATGTGTGTTTTTTCTGCCCAGAGGCAGATGAGGCACCAGTGACCCCTTCAAACACCCCAAAATGTGACATGTGACCATCAGAGGGGCTTTAGAGACATTTAATTAGGTAAAAAAGTTACTTAGTTCTGCTTTAAACCCTGGAATCCCCGACCTCCACTGAACTGAAGGTAAAAGGAGCTGTTCACTTGAAAACTACCACTTCATGACATCAGGGTATTTTGCTGTTTGAGTAACACTTTATTATTAGTCTGTTTACATCTGCGAAGCTCAAAATGCTCTGCTCCACCTTGTGATGTCATGAAGAGGTGGTTTTCAAGTGAAAACTTGAAACTTTTGTCTTTAATTCAGAAGAGATCGGCAAAATGAGCCAAATTATCCCCCTCTCTCTCTCCCTCCTTTTCTCCATCCCTCCTTTGTCACACTCATCTTCCTCTACACCCACCTCTACCTTTCTCTCCCCTTCCCTCTTTCTCTCTTCCCCCTCGCTCCCTCTTTCTCTCTTCCCCGTCCCTCTCTCTCCCCTTCTCTCTTTCCCCCTCTCTTTCCCTCCCCCCTCTCTCTCTGTTTCCCTCTCTCTCTTTCCCTCCCCCCTCTCTCTCTGTTTCCCTCTCTCTCTTTCCCTCCCCTCTCTCTCTGTTTCCTTCTCTGTCTTTCCCTCCCCTCTCTCTCTTCCCCCTCACTCCTTTTCTCTCTCTCCCTGCTTTTCTTCATCCCTCCTTCTCTCTCACACTCATCTCCCTGTCCACCCCTCTCTCCCTCTCTCTCTCCCTCCTTTTCTCCATCCCTCCTTTGTCACACTCATCTTCCTCTACACCCACCTCTATCTTTCTCTCCCCCTTCCCTCTTTCTCTCTCCCCCCTCGCTCCCTCTCTCTCTTTCCCTCTCTCTCTTCCCCCTCTGTCTATATCTGTCCCTATCTCTCTCCTTCTCTCTCTCTTCCTCTTTTTGTCCATCCCTCCTTCTCTCTCACCCTCTCTCCCTCTACACCCTCTCTCTATCTCTCTCTCCGTTTCTCTTCCCCTCTCTCTCTCTTCCCCCCTCATTCCTTTTCTCTCTCCCTCCTTTTCTCCATCCCTCCTTCTCTGTCACACTCATCTCCCTGTCCACCCCCTCTCCCTTTCTCTCTCTCTCCCTCCTTTTCTCCATCCCTCCTTCTCTCTCACATCTCCCTCTACACCCCTCGCTCTATCACTCTCTCTTTTCTCTCTCTCTTTTCTCTCTCTTTTCTCTCTCTTTTCTCTCTCTCTTTTCTCTCTCTTTTCTCTCTCTCTTTTCTCCCTCTCTTTTCTCTCTCTCTTTTCTCCCTCTCTTTTCTCTCTCTTTTCTCTTTCTCTTTTCTCTCTCTCTCTCTCTTGTGCAGAAGCAGAAACAAGATAAACACATGTTTTGGAACATAATGTCCCAAGTGCCACTTTACAGCCATAAACATCCTCTGAGGGCTGATGCTAACTGGAGGCACTGCTGTCACAGTAGTTTTGGGCTGTTCTGCCGCTCTACATTTGGGCCTCATAATCCCGATGAAAGACGTCGCTTATGTCAGTAAGTTTCTGACTTAAATATCGTCTCGGAGTGTGTTTGTCTCACGCTGTCACGTTTATAAGGCCCCAGTGGCCATATAAGGACGTTCCCAGGGCGTGGCCAACATCTGTATGTAAATGAGATGTAAATGAGTGTGGTGTAGCTGGATGTATTTAAGGTGGATGTTTTCAAAATGAATGGATTTAAGGTGGATCCTTTTGAGGTGGCTGGATTTAAGGTGGATGTGTTCAAGCTGGATGTATTTATTTAAGGTGGATGTGTTCAAGCTGGATGTCTTTATTTAAGGTGGATGTGTTCAAGCTGGATGTCTTTATTTAAGGTGGATGTGTTCAAGCTGGATGTCTTTATTTAAGGTGGATGTGTTCAAGCTGGATGTCTTTATTTAAGGTGGATGTGTTCAAGCTGGATGTCTTTATTTAAGGTGGATGTGTTCAAGCTGGATGTCTTTATTTAAGGTGGATGGATTCAAGCTGGATTTATTTATTTAAGGTGGATGTGTTCAAGCTGGATTTCTTTATTTAAGGTGGATGTGTTCAAGCTGGATGTATTTATTTAAGGTGGATGTGTTCAAGCTGGACGTATTTATTTAAGGTTGATGGGTTCAAGCTGGTTGTCTTTATTTAAGGTGGATGTGTTCAAGCTGGATGTATTTATTTAAGGTGGATGTGTTCAAGCTGGATGTCTTTATTTAAGGTGGATGTGTTCAAGCTGGATGTCATTATATAAGGTGGATGTGTTAAAGCAGGAGTTATTAATTTAAGGTGGATGTGTTCAAGCTGGATGTCTTTATTTAAGGTGGATGTGTTCAAGCTGGATGTCTTTATTTAAGGTGGATGTGTTCAAGCTGGATGTCTTTATTTAAGGTGGATGTGTTCAAGCTGGATGTCTTTATTTAAGGTGGATGGATTTAAGGCAGATGTACTTAAACTGGATGTTTAAAGGTGGATGTGTCTAAGGAGACATTTGGCGTTGTGAATCTGCTCAGAGTCGCTCAGGGTCTCTTAAAGTTACAGTAGTGTTTCAATTTGTGCTGTCAAATGATTAATTTTTAAAATCAGATTAATCACACTTTAGAATTTTGATTAATCACGATTAATCACAGTTAATTATTCTTCAAAAAACAACCAAAATATTTTGACAAAAATGCAGTTTATTTTCAAAAAGTTATATTATTGCCATTTTTCTATCACTGGTAGTTTTGTTGACATCATTGCCGTTGTTTGTCGTGCTCAGTTTGTTGTTGTTGGTGCAGTATCGTTGTTGCTGCCGCTGAATCAAACCCGTGTTTTGCTTTAAGTTGGTGTTTTAAACTTGTGCTTCTGTGGAAAGAGAGTTCATCACTGCGATATCTGCAAACTGCCTTAGTTTGATCTAAAGTCGTGTATGGACCTGATCACTGACCTAATAACCTGCGCCGCCTTTCAGGTCCATCCGCACTTTCCACAGAGGAGCGTTCAGAATAAACTGTGTGATTAATCTGCGTTAAATAAACATTAGTGCGATATTTTTTTTGTGATTAATCGCATTAGTTAACGCGTTAAAGTTGACAGCTTTAGTTTTAACACAACGTCCATGAGTGAGGTCCAGAGTGTGACCCTCAGGCCTCACACCCCAAACCAGCGGACCTCAGGCCTCATTAAACCAGACCTCAGGAGCATTTCTGGCGGCTGTTCTGTCCGTGGCTGTTCTGGTGTTTTCCATGACGTTGAGACCCCTTCCCCCCCTCCCTCCCCCTCGTTCTCTCCCCTCTGTCCCTCGTCTCCATCCTGCACATGTGAACACACAGCTTCAGTCATGGGACAAACTGTTTCCTGTTACATTAAAGAAGACTGACTGCATTTTAAAACTCTCTGCAAAACACCTCTCAGTCTGATCTCCACCTCCGCTCAAACTCAAGACAGAAACGTCCACTCAGGTTTGTTTGTTTCAGTGAATATTGAGCTAAAGACGCGACTACAAAACGATAAAACAACATCACAGCCTCCTTCATCACAGCCTCCTTCATCACAGCCTCCTTCTGCCCCCTGAGAGTGCGAGGAGGAGACACTGTCCTCTGTCCGGAGGTTCAGAAGGTGCAGGGAGAAGAAGCTCTACTGTAGTAAAGACGATCAGACTAAAACCTCCAACTCTGCACCGTCGCGGACTGAAAAGTGTGTGTCCAGTGTGTGTCCAGTGTGTGTCCAGTGTGGGTCCAGTGTGTGTCCAGTGTGGGTCCAGTGTGTGTCCAGTGTGTAGTTTTTGTTCTGGGGTCAGGGTTGGTCCTTAAAGTCTGCAGTGACACGTCACGGGTGAAATTAGACCAAAAAAGTTGATTCTGTGATGAAAATAGTGTCTGTAAAAGGCCAGTCTGAAAGTGCGTGCAGGTGTGTATATGTGTGTGTGTGTGTGTGTGTGTGTATATGTATGTGTGTGTCTGTGTGTGTATATATATGTGTGTGTATATGTGTGTGTGTGTCTGTGTGTGTATGTGTGTGTATATATGTGTGTGTATATATATGTATGTGTGTCTGTGTGTGTATATATATGTATGTGTGTCTGTGTGTGTATATATATGTATGTGTGTGTATATATGTGTGTGTATTATATGTATGTGTGTCTCTGTGTGTATATATATATGTGTGTGTATATATATGTATGTGTTTATGTATGTGTGTGTCTCTGTGTGTATATATATATATATATGTGTGTGTATATATATATGTGTGTGTATATATATGTATGTGTGTATATATATATATATGTATGTGTGTGTGAGTGGACTGTAGAGACCTTTGTTCCCTCCACAGTGTAATATTGTGGCTCTCATCAGTGTCTCACTCTTCTGTTCTCAGTGTTAACAGTGTTAGTGTCTCGGGGCCGGGGCCCTGTGCTGCTTCATTGTCTCGGGGCCGGGGCCCTGTGCCGCCTCACATCTTTCACAGATTACATTTAGCGCAGGGACACAGGTAATCCTCTGGTTAGTGTCAGCTCATGTAAATGTAATCTAATTACTTTACACTGGATCTGAGCAGCTGCAGACGGCCCGCAGGACACGCGAGGGAGGGGCCCCGCTGAGGCCCAGGGACCCCGGGGGCCTCACCTTTAATATGAACAAAACAGGACTTTACTGCTCCAACCGTGAATGTGCTCCTGAGTAAGACACTTCACAGACGGTGAGCGGGTTGAGTGTGAGGGTCTGTGTCCTGTGGGTCAGACTCATGGATGTATAATAAGACACGCCCCCTCTGCCCGGGCCCCCAGACTGATGTGTGGCCCAGCGAGATACTGCAGCCCCAGAAAAAATCTCCCATAGAAGCACAATGTATTTTTGGGTGAAATCAAACTGTGGCCGTGTTCGGCTGACAGGGCGTCCGCAGCTTTCAGAAAGGCTGTATTTTGTAGGGATTCTTCTGTATATTTACAATATGAACTTTAAAAACTGTTTAAATTGTCACAGCGCCCACTCTGAACCTGCACCTCCAGCAGGTCGCGCTCTGATCGGTCAGAACTGCATTTCTGACCTCACACATTGGGCTGCGGAAGTAAATACGGAAGTCAGGCGCCAATGAGCACAGACCGTTGAAAACAGTACGGCGCCATCTTGGATTCATCTTCCTGATTTTATTACAGTTCGATGCTCTGACTCAGTTTGCAACAGCCACAGAAACACTTCCTGTGGCGTCACTTTGTAAACACACACAGGTCACATGACAGGAGCACAGGTCACATGACAGGAGCACAGGTCACATGACAGGAGCACAGGTCACATGACAGGAGCACAGGTCACATGACAGGAGCACAGGTCACATGACAGGAGCACTGACAGGAGCACAGGTCACATGACAGGAGCACAGGTCAGATGACAGGAGCCCTGACAGGAGCACAGGTCACATGACAGGAGCACAGGTCACATGACAGGAGCACAGGTCACATGACAGGAGCACAGGTCACATGACAGGAGCACAGGTCACATGACAGGAGCACAGGTCACATGAAGCACCTGCCTTCACACTCACATTTACAACAAGAAACATCTGAACTTCCCACTGAGACCTCTGTGTGATCCCCTCTGACCCAGAGTCTGTGCAGAAGTGTTCTGAGTGTCTCGGTGTTTGGCTCCAGTCAAATGAAGCTCGTCGAGGCAGCGGTTATAGGGGCAGTTTGGCTGAGCTGTATGTTTTGCATGTTTGGAATTCTGCCCGAGAGTAAAACATCCACCAAAGAGCCAATCAGGAGCGAGGTGTTTGAAGGTAACGACCCTTCCCGCCCACTTAACAACGCTGTCAATCAAACCCGTTGCTAACGCTAGAAGGCGCCTGATTGGTCTGTTATTAAAGTTCATACCTTGGATCATGTGGAGCGGATAATACGAACATTTAAGACCAAAGGGAGGAGCAGGTACTGAGAGAGGGGCCACAATTTCAATACGAACTGAACTGGAGACAGAGTCGATGGAGCAGGAAGTGTGCCACTCACTTCCTGCTTCCTAGCTATGAACCTAAAGTCTGTGGTCCATGATAATGACCTCAGACTCACCCTCTCCGTGTGGGTTTGGAGCCAGAGCCTGGGCCCTTTGTACACGACTGGTACGGGCCCAGGGCCACAGGGAGATTATCCACGTGAGCGCTGCACACCGGCCCCACACGCTGCACGACTCTGGGAAAAAATGTCAAAACAAAACCAGTTTAAAGGGCCCATGAGGCACTGTTTTCTGTTCTGATGTTGTTTCTTCATCACAAACAGACCTGGAGTTGTGTTTTGTTTCGATTCGAGACGATATATTTCCAAACAATTCGATACGGTTCAATAAAAATAAAGGCAAAATCGTGACTGTGACACTAAAAACCATTTCTTGTGCAAAGTTCATATGAAACACGCTCATTTTAATCCTCAAAACAGAGAAAATGTCAAATGCGTCACGTAAATGAGTTTCCTTCCACTAAACAAGCAACAAAACTGTAGCAGTAACAAAATAATTTAGTAAAATAAACCAGATTTTACCTTGAGTCTCTGCCTCAAGTGGAGGAGTTCAAGTATGTCGGGGTCTTGTTCACAGTGAGGGGAGGATGGAGAGTGAGGTCGACAGGTGGATCGGTGCAGCGTCGGCAGTGATGCGGTCGCTGTATCGGACCGATGTGGTGAAGAGGAGCTGAGCCCAAAGGCAAAGCTCTGGATTTACCTCAGTCACGTTCCTCCCCTCACCTGTGGTCCTGACTCTGGGGAACGACCGAAAGGACGAGATATGAGCGAAGAAATGAGAGTGTCCGGGCGCTCCCTTAGAGAGAGGGTGAGGAGCTCGGAGTAGAGCCGTTTCAGGAGGTGTTCCGGGCATGTTTCACCGGGAGGAGGCCCCGGGGAAGACCCAGGACACACTGGAGTGACTTTTAGGTCTATTCCACCGGCTTTGTTTGCTTTTCGACTGGGGGTTGGACCTACAAGCCGTTAGGATTTTCCGTACCTGCTTCGGAGCGTTTCAACGTGACGTGGACAGACTGTTTTCCACTGATTGGTCAGAGGAAATGTCGTCACACGCGCGACGAAGCTCCAGGATCTTTAAATAATCTCCTGCCATGCGTAAAAAACACAGCAACAGCGAACTCGTCCACAGAGTGTTTCGCCTCGCCATTTATATACGATTTTGCCTCCGTGTTTTTGCGTCTTTTGTGACTACAAGCCACAGAGCAAACCATAGCTGCAGTAACATCTCGACGTCATCCAACGCCTCCATTGTTGTGTTTACTGCACTCACCGCGGTGTGACACTAATAATGTCGCCTAAAAATGACGCAGTGTTGACCGATCTACTCCACCCACTTCCAGGTGGGAACGACTGCATGGAAAAGCTTCACCGTGTAGTGTCGTGCCGATAGTGTAGTCGAAAAGCCTCTGGGCTCAGTGGTCCTCAGGGTCCCACCGGAGGAGCTGGAGGAAGTGTCTGGGGTGAAGGAAGTCTGGGAGTCCCTGCTTAGACTGAAGCCCCCGCGACCTGGCCCTGGATAAGAGGAAGAAAATGAATGGATGGACCAACAAATGCTCTTAGCGATATATCGATACACAGCCCATGATAGCGATACTGTATCACCACATTAAACGATACGATATATCGACACTTCAATATTTTTGCACATTCCTGCTCCATTTGACTTCACTAGACTCACTGTATTCGGCAATTTCGAGGCTGAAATGATCCAATTTCAGCCCCGAAATTGCCGATCTCTACTGAACTAAAAGTTAAATGTTTCTGTTAACTTGAAAATGACCACTTCATGACATCACAAGGTGGAACAGAGTGTTTTGAGCTTTGGAGACGTAGACAGATTAATAATAAAGAGTTACTCAAACGTGTGAATGAAACAGAACACAACTCCAGCTCTGGTTTTGGTGCAGTGACATTAGGACATGGCTTAAACCTCACATTTGGGTCCATTTGGTGTAATTTAGCTGAAGCAGCTCGATAAAAACCGATTAGCCTAAAGTATTTTTAACAGTTCCCCCCGTTTGCCCCCCGCCCCGCCCAGGCCTGTCTTTAAATACCCCGCGGTGGTCTCCGTATCTGCCCCATCAGAGCGCGATTGTGCTCTGGAGAACAAACTTGTCAGCGGCCGCTCTCGGGTCCATTATTCGCGGCGCCTTTTATTTCGGGCCCTTGAGAAAACAGAAGTGTTGCATAAGCGGTGGACAAACACACGTCCCCCCGGCCCCGCCCAGACTCCATTTTAGAAAACAGCGCTCCCTGAAAGGCCGCGCCGCCATGTTGACATTTTTGGAGCAATCAACCATCAAACCCGGAGCGCTCGCATTCATGTCCAGCCCTGCCTCTCTCATCGCGGCGTTATCGGAGTGTCAGAGTACAGAGCAGACGGAGGGGAGGGCATGTACGCAGGGAGCGACTTCCTCCTGGAGAGAGGAGAGGAGGAGGAGAGGAGGAGGAGAGAGGAGGAGAGAGGAGGAGCAGATGGAGGGCATGTACGCAGGGAGCGACTTCCTCCTGGAGAGACGAGGAGGAGAGGAGGAGGAGGAGAGGAGGAGCAGACGGAGGGCATGTACGCAGGGAGCGACTTCCTCCTGGAGAGAGGAGAGGAGGAGAGAGGAGGAGCAGACGGAGGGCATGTACGCAGGGAGCGACTTCCTCCTGGAGAGAGGAGAGGAGGAGAGAGGAGGAGAGAGGGGAGTGAGGAGAGGAGGAGAGAGGAGAGGAGGAGCAGACGTAGGGCATGTATGCAGGGAACAACTTCTTGTGCAGACGAGAGGAGGAGGAGGAGAGGAGAGAGGACAGGAAAGGAGACGAGATTAGGAGGAGGGAGGAGGAGAGGAAAGGAGAGGAGAGAGGAGAGGAGAGGAAAGGAGAAGAGAGGAGAGGAGAAGAGGAGCAGACCATGTGCATGTCCGCAGGGACAGACTTCCTGTACCGAGGAGAGAGGAGAGGAGAGGAAAGGAGAAGAGAGGAGAGGAGGGGAGAGGAGAGAGGAGAGGAAAGGAGAAGAGAGGAGGAGGAGGAGGAGGTGTGCATGCACACAGAGGCGGACTTCCTCCTGTACAGAGGGGAGAGGAAAGGAGAGGAGAAGAGAGAAGGAGAGGAAAAGGACGAGAGGCGAGAAGGGAGGAGGAGGAAGAGCAGAGGAGATAAGAGAGGAAAGGAGAATGCATGAGTAGAGAGAGGAGAAGAGAGGAGAGGAAAGGAGGGAGGAGAGGAGGAGGAGAGGAGAAGCAGTCTGTGTGCATGCAGGCAGGGACAGGACTTCCTCCTGTACGGAGCAGAGAGAAGGAGGAGGAGGAGAAAGGAGAGAGGAGGCAGAAAGAGGAGAGAGAAGAGGAGGAGAGAGGAGGCGGAAAGAGGAGAGAGAAGAGGAGAAGAGAGGAGGAGGAGGAGAAGGAAAGAGGGAAGGAGAAGAGAGGAGAAAAAGAGATAGCAGAGAAGAGGAGGAGGCTTGTAACAGCCTAATCAGCCGCTGGTTTATCAGGAGCGTCTGTCGTCAGCTCCTCGTCAGAATGTGACGCCTGCAGCAGAGTTCAGTGAGTTCAGGCCAGAGAAAGTGACTCAGAGTTTGGGACGGCGCTTTTTAAACCTGACTCACTACAAGACGGGCTAAAAATACAGTTATTGTCAACTACACGGAAGCACATGACAAGGCCGGTTTCCACATGCACTAAAACGTAACAAGACTCTATCTAATTCAGACATGTTTGGGAGGAGGTCTGGGGTCTATACCGTATTAGGGATGTAAAACTGGTATTTTTGTCGGCCATTTTCCATCTGAATTAGGAGTCTGGTTGGGGCTGGATGATAAAACCATTTTTGGGGTTGGGGTCAGCCATTTTTTCCAAATGTTGGCAGCCATATATTAAAAAAAATATCACACAGGTCAACAGGACTCAAATGCAACACAAAGAACTCCGTCACACACAAAAGTCTTATTTCAGATCAAGTGTCCAACAAAAGGCAAAGCTTAAAGGGGAACTCGGGCACGTTTGAAGCTAACGTTCGTTGCTAGAGGAGGTCGAATTCTGTCAGAAGCCAAAAAACGGCACAGATCAGTGTTTCCTCGGTGGAGATCTCACTGTGGCAGTGAGTCTGTCAAGGCAACAAACTAGTGTAGTGATGGGGGCAAGTTCTGAACTTCCACGTAAAACACCAATTTGCTTCACACTGAAGAAGCTTAACTCCACTTTAACCCATCTGACAACAGCCACGAGTCTAACAAACAAAACGCTCTGCCTGGTTCACTCATTAGTGTCTGGAAACGTTAGAAAACAACTTTATAAGCACCTCACACTTCCCTCTGCTGATTTCCCACTGCACAGGCCAAAGCCCAAAAGACTCGATCGCCGATGTCTTTTCTAATCCCATTTACTTTACTTATTTTCTGAAGTCT